>PVLA01002580.1:0-260742 GCA_004027455.1 Hydrochoerus hydrochaeris | reverse complement strand
CTGGCGAGTGGGCTGGAACACCCTGGGAGGGGGGGGGAGCGGAAGCGCGCTTTCTGTAGCCGAAGCGCAGTATTCTGCTGCGTTTGCGTCGCCTAGTAATTGTGCTTTCGCGGTCCGGCGTGGAGAGACGCTGAGTTTTGGCAGGAAGGAAGGTGTGGCTTGCAAGATACCTTCTCCTCCCAGCATCTTATTAGGCAAAAGGAGTAGTGTGCTAGATAACCGAAGAGACTTGAGATCAGAAAGTCAGTGAAATTATTGAATGTGCCCCACCTACCCAGCTTGGTATTAGGCACGTTGCGAGGTGCCTCCCCTACCCCAAAATAAAAGTGCCAAATAGACCTCTTTGTGGCGGAGATTAGACTGGTTGGGGAGATAAGGCCAACTTCGGGGGGAGTTGGAGACTGCAAGGGACCCATACTGGATTTCTTGACCTCTCTTGTTTCTTTATGTAAATCTACAATGGGCACATGCTGCAGTTTGTCTAAGAGGCTGTAAGGGGCCTTTACTCCCATCCAGAAATCGGAAAGTAAGGCACGGTGAGTTATAATTCTAGCCACTAGCTCGTAGCGACCAAGCCCTAACTCCCCGTCAGCCTGCGGGCCAGCAGCCTGCCTTGGAGCTTGCTCAATACAGAGTGAAGCAGATGCCTTCCCGAGAGACTGAACTGCAGTGCATCCAGGGCTCAGCTGAAGTTCGAGAGGCTTCAGTGCTGCGGTGTTCGCCAAAGGACCGTGCTTCACATCTCTGTTCCCCTTATATCGTGTCCAAGTTGTAAGCCCTTTTTGTCTGTCCTGTACCGTTATGCCCGTGCTGTTTCTCTCTTTTTTGGGTTATTGCTACTTTCGCTCCCCTTCCCACAATTATTTCCATTATCTCACCTGTGCTTCTGAAACTTCTCTCTGCTCAAAGTCTTCCATACTCAACCGCTTTACTGAATTTCTCTGACCTATTAAGTAAGTTGTGGTGTTTTTCTGGAGCCCTTGCAATTGGGCTGTTTTATATATGGCCTTTTCTTGAATGAGCCTGATTTCAATTCAGCAATTTCTTTGACACCTACCCTTAATGTTTGGGTGTAGGACAAGTCATGTTATTCTGGCTAGTTCCTTAGAATCCTTATTTGTTCAGTGTGTTTGTAAACATTCTTTTCTCTTTGTGATGCATTCATTTGCCTGCTTCATCTTTTTGGGTAGTCCCTGTTGTTGTTGCTCTTTCTGAAAGTGTTCCTTATGTTCCCACAGATAATTAGGTATCCTTGCCATCCCCAAGTTGTCTGTACTCTGCTTGTAGTATTGTTCAAATGGAGAAGTGCTTGCCTCTGCCTTGCCTGCAACATTAGGTAGTGAGTGAGGAGGATTGTTTGCCTTGTTTTTGGAAGTTTAGTGTCTGATTTGGTTGCTGACATTTTGCGGACTGGTGAGCATTTCTTGAAAGAGTGCAGCTGGTAAAGGTAAGGTTTCAGAGTTCATGGCACCTAACAGGGAGCATGGAAACCTGTGGGTAGGTCAGCTGCTACTGATTTACAGCTCATTTGGCTGCTGTTGATATGATCCCAGTGTTGCCAGAATATCTTAATTCACCAGAAAAGGTAGAAAGTCAAGAAAAAAAAGATCATCTCCTAGTATTTTTTTTTTAAACTAGGAATTGAATTCAAGTCCTAATGCTTGCCAGGCAGTCTCTATGTCACTGAGCTATATTCCTAGCCCCGACTTGTAGTTTGTTTTTTTTTTTTCAAATCCATTTTATTTATGGATAAAAAGAAAGTAAAGAGGAAGGAAAAAACCTACAGTCAGGGTAACAGTGGTATGTATAGTAAGCATTGTCATCCCCAGATCATTCACCCAGAGCACAAGACTCAGTTGTCCGAACAATACCAATAGAAATTTTTCTCTTCAGTGAACTTAGAGGTCAGTAGTATAACTATATTTTTTATTTTTAATATACATATATATGTTTTTTCTTTTTTTTTGTCTTTTTGAGACAGGGTCTCATATGCAGTTCAGGCTGGCTTGGGCTCACTTTGAAGTCCAGGTTGGTCTTGAACTTTGAACGATCGTCCTGCCTCAACCTCCTGATTGCTGGGATTACAGGAGTGCGCCACCATGCCTGACCATATGTGTTTTCTTTTAGTTTGTCACACTAATGAAACAATATGATGGTTACACATGTGTGTATCATTTCTTTCACTAATAACTATGTTCTAAAGGTGCATCCATTTACCTATAAAAGTGTCCAGTTTATCTATCTTTTGGCTAAGTAGTACTCCATTGTATAAAAATACCATATCTTTTTTATCCATCTATCAGTCTATGGACATTTAGATTGTTTCCAAGATCTGGGTATTATAAACTGTGCTGCTATAAAAATGGGTGCACATATATCACTGTGGTATGATTTTTTTTTTCTTTTCTTTTTGGAAGATACCCAGAAGGGAATGGCTGGGTTGAATGGGACCTCTAATAGCACTTTGAGGAATCTCCACACTAGTTTCCACAGTGCTTGCCCCATTCTACATTACTACCCACAGTGGAGAAAGGTTCCTTTTCCCCCACAATGCCTCCAGCGTTTGTTACTGGTTGATTTCTAGATACCAGCCATTCTTTCTCAAGTCAGGTGGAAGCTCTGTGTTGTTTTTCTGGGGTGAGGTGGAATCTCAGTGTTGTTTTAATTTGCATCTCTCGGATGACAAGTGATGTTGAACATTTTTTTCATGTATTTTTTTGCTGTTTGTATTTATTCATCTGAGAAGTGTGTATTTATCTCAGATTTTTGGATTGGGTCTTTAAATCTGGGAGGACTGATATTTTTGCCATCTGCTAGTTTTTAAGCAGTATGAGGGGAATATATTTTTAAATGCGTGGCATAGAAATCATGTGTGATCTGTCAGTCACTTGTTTGGAATCTGCCTTAACCATTGAAGGGTTCAGATAACGGATTTTATGGAGAATAATAGATTTTTAGGTGAGCCTTAGTGTATGGTTAGAAGTTGAATAAAAGAAAAAAAGTATTTAGATTTTGAATGTGAAATTTATCAGTGCTTTATGAATGTTCCTTTCTCGCATTAGTGTATGGTTAGAAGTTGAATAAAAGAATGGAAAGAAGTATTTAGATTTTAAATGTGAATTTTATCAGTGCTTTATGAATGTTCCTTTCTAGCCTTAGTGTATGGTTAGAAGTTGAATAAAAGAATGGGAAGAAGTATTTAGATTTTGCTTGTGAAATTTATCAATGATTTATGAGTGTTCTTTTCTCTTTTTCTGTTTTGGGTAAACATTACTCTGCAGTGTTAAGTTTTTGTTTGTTTGTTTTGTTGTTTTACACAGAGTTTCACTCTGTAGTTCAGGCTAGTGTTGAACTTATTGTATAGTTGAGTGACATCAAACTCACGGCAATTGGTCTGCCTCTGCCTCTGGAGAAGTATGCACCACCATTGGTAGACTAAAAATATTCTTAAAGATTGAAAAGTAAGAGATTTGTGATTTATTTAATGCATTACTTAAATGCCAAATTCTGTGGTCCATCATGGATGTAATAATTCATGTCTTTACCTGCAGCCTGTTTCTCCTCTGTTCCATTTTGTATCCTTCCAGGCTCACCTTTGAAAGTCAGGTACATGAGTCTGACCCATGGTTTCATTTGACCCTGCAATAAGCTTTTCGGAGCTTGTATGCTTTTATGTGAAATGTGAGAGTTAGCATGAATGATGTTATGATTGTGTGAGTAAAGGGTTTACATGATTTGAAAGATTTTGTGCCAATTCTTGTACATAGTGAGGAAAAATGAAAGCTTATTGAACAACATATAAACCGTCTTCCATTATTTTGAAATGTGTCTCTGTGTTTTGGTCAGGTATATGTTTCTTTCTGTCTTTTATAATGCTTTTTTCTTTCTTAGATTCTAGTGTTGACTCCTGCATTTTTAAGTAATCTCAAAGTTCTGTTGAAATATTTAGTTTTCTTTCTTAAAGGTTTTCTTACTTACCACTACCTGCATTTATCTTTTGTAGATTTTCAAAGTGGTAGATATGTTATTGAATTCTGGTAGGTACTTTTATTTTGGCTATTTTGGTTGGCATCCATATTAAGTTTTTTTTGGAAGACCAGAATGAATTCGAATCTCAAATTTAGTTATCCAGAATTTAAATATTTTCTTGTAGAAATATTATCGACTTCTTATGTATAAATAAGTGGCAGGAATGTGATCTGTAGCTACATATGCTTTATTGAATGGACAGAGATGCCTGGCTTTACTGAACATTGAAATATGAACAATTTTTGGTTTTATGTGACTCAGGTTTCTGATTGGGACCTTTTGGTAACTGGTGGTATTGTCCAAAATGACTTGCCTTAGTTTCTCATTACTGAGACAAAATATTTGTCACTCACAAGTAGGAAAGGTTTACTTTGTTCTCTGAGTTTCTAGAGTTTTCACTCCATAGTCTGCTGGCTGCAAGGCAGGGTCAGATGGCAGAGAGGCATCACAGAAGAGAAACAGTCAATGGCACAGCAGGCAGAAGGCAACAAGCAGCAAACCTTGTTTCTTTTGTGTTTTTATATTCCATCCAGGCCACAAGCCTATTGATTGGTGCAACCAAGGCCCAAGGTGGGGCTCCCATTATCTGAATCCAGAAGTATATTAAACTAATATAGTTGTCCTCCATCCTCCATCCACATACCAGTAATCCATGTCTCTCTCAAAGGCCACACCTGTGAGCATATCTGTCTTTTGAGGGAAATCTAGTTATAAGACATAACAACAGGGAAGCCAGGGATGAAAGGGATTTCTGTGGAGTGTAAATTATTTCATATGTTGGGTTGAAGGTGTCTGTAGACATTCTCTCGAGTGGTTTTAGTGTGGAAAGAGAGGTAGAGTTGTTTTGGTTATAGTCATCATTTTTTTTTTTCATTTATAAAACCCTCTGAATCCTGAGCACATAGTTTTGTGCAGATTTTTCTAGGTTTGTAATCAACTGGCAACATAGAGATTCCCACTTTCATAAAGGTCATATTTCTTGTAGTAAGAGATCAACAGTTTGTAGTAACTATAAATTATATTAAATGTCTAGTGCTTTGGGAAAAAAAACAGTAAAATTGGGAGGGTTTTTTTTTTTTGGTACCGGGGATCAAATTCATGAGCTCACACTTGCCAGGCAGATGCTTAAGCCACTGAGCTAAATCCCCGGCCCACAATTGGGAGATTTTGTGTAGTGACATTAAGATAATTAAAAGTTGACATGGAAATCCCCATGCAGGACATATGGAGAAAAACATTCTCAGAAAGGATTTGTACATGAAAATACCTGTCATTCATCTGGTGAAGGAAGTTAAATTTGGCTTTTCTATTCACTATAGGTGCTGCCAAAGTAGTTGTTGGATGAAAGTAAGTGAACGCAACTGGGAGTGGAGGATTGCCATTAGTTCAAGACCAACATGAACTACACAGTGAGACCCTATCTCAATAAGTAAATAAATAATTACAAAAAAAAAAGAAAAATGAAATGGAAGGAATGAGTTTATGGAGGAGGGAAAACTACTCTGCTGACTATATTTAATAATGGATGCTAAGATAAAAATACAGATTTACTTTATAAACCAAACTGATGGTGTACTTAGTTTGTATAAGGTGAAATACTAGTTCTATCACCTTGCTTGTGAATTAACAGTTGAGATGTCAGGATGGCTTTGAACTTGCTATGTAGAACCTTGGCTGGTTTCATTAATATCCTTATCTGCAGCTTCCCTAGTGCTGAGATTACAGGGATAGGTCAGTCACCATGCTTGATTTATGCTTGTTTTTTGATACAAAGCCTTGCTGTGTATCTATCAAAACCTAAACTAGGCTGGTCTGGAATTCCTAAGTAGCCCAGAGTTGCCTCCAATTTGGATCCTCTTCCTTTACTCTTGTGTGTAGCTCTGGTTACAGGTGCCTTGTCAGGCTTCAGACTTGTAGTCTGCCTGCCTCAGCCTACCAAGTAGCTGGGTTTACAGGAATGTGCCACTCTGAGGCACCCTTCTAAATAAAGTTTGAGTGCTTCCTTTGGCAGCACGTATACTAAATGCAATTTGCATTCTCCATGTTGAATTCTGATTATGTTCTCTGCATAATTTGATATGGTCTTGTTCTTCATTTTGCATATTCCAACAGTTAGATCAGAGAACATTACTGGAGTGTTTTTTGAGACTCTAGTAATGGAAGGAGAGTTAGCAAAGCAGTAACATGGTAAGAAGCATGATTGCTCTCTGGAAGTCAGAATACTTTGGTATAAATGTAACTGATTGGTTTTGGTGTGGATTTGTGGTTTTGTGTGGACTGAGTTTCTCAGTCTCAAAAATGGCATATACAACATATTCCACTAATCAGAATTGTACTTAATAACCTTTTTCTTTTGTGTTTAATGAAACTGAAATTTTATTTTGTTTTAGGAGTATAAGATTGTATGGGTATAGAGTTTTCCTATTTATTTCTGCTTTCCCTAATTAAACATTTCTGAAGAATGAGGGAGTTTCAATAATTTGGTGTGGGACTTCTCTGCAACTGACATTTGAGTTTCTGTACCACTGAATACTCGTCTACACCAAATGTGTAATCCCACCATCATAATGTGTTCTATCTTTGTGTTCTGCAGTATTAAGGGAAAGTGCTATACCAATGAGTTATGTCCTTAGCCTAGATTCATTTTTCTTGTGAAACTCTGTATTAATTTAGATAATAAAACTTTCTGATATTGCTGTTTGGTAAAAGCAGTAGGCATAGAAATCTGAAAAATAAATACCTAACGATTGTGTAAAGATGTTCAGTATTTTTTTCCTTTTTAAAAATTAAGCTTATCGATACAATTCAGATGCAAATAATAATCAAATACATCATAGGGAATTTATACCTGTGTAGGATATATCTTGATTTCTTTTTTTTTTTAGTTCCATATTTGGTATACTCATCTAGAAGGAGGTTAAGTAATAGATTATAAGAGATTATTTAAAGTCTAACCTAAAACAACATTTACAGAAATATTAGCAGTTTTTTATATTTATAAAAGGAACACCTTTTCATAAAATTATTCCCTATATGTATGGAAATTGAAAATTTAAATTATGATCTTTAAAAAGTGTTAACGTTTAACAAATGCTTATTAAACATTTTAATTTGAATGTAGTCACATATACATAGTTCCAGGATTATCTGTAGGAATTGATGTAATTGTTTCATGATACTGTTTCTTTCATATGGAAATTAAGTTCATTATACAGAAGCATTTGCCAAAATGATTGTTAGATTTAGTAAATTGAGTATACTTTATTATGTGATTGAAAGCTTGATGTCAGATGAATTTATGTTTTTGGTTTTCTAAAAAGTTTTATTGTAAAATATACATTAAATTTGTCATTTTATAGAGACTAAAAAAGGTGATGGAAAGAAATGGAGAGATTCCTAAATAATTATGAATTACCAGAACTGAACTGAGAAGATATAAAAACCTTGACTAGTTGAATAATAGGCAGTGAAATTAAAGCATTAGTAAAACAACCTTCCAACTATGAAAGTCCAAATCCTGTTGGATTCATTGCTGAATTCTACAGGACTGTCAACATTAATACCGTTCAAACTCTTTAATGCAACTGAAAGGGAAGGACTACTTCCAAACTCATTCCTGGAAGCCAGCATTACCCTAATTCCAAAGAGAATCCAACCAAAAGAGAGAATTACAGGACAGTATCTTTAATTTTCATAGGTGCAAAAGTCCTCAACAAGATACTGGTAGACAGAATGCAACAAGTCTCCTAAAAGGTCATACCTCTTAACCAAGTAAGCTACATCCTACAAATGCAAGAATGGCTCAATATATGGAAATGAATAAATGTAATACATCCCATAAACAGAAACGGGACCAAAAATCCCATGATCATATCAATAGCTCCAGAGAAAGCTTGTCACAAAATCCAACGTCCTTTTAGTTTAAAAATCCTGAAGAAAGTAGTGACAGAAGGCTTCTCAACTGATAAAAGCAATTTATGACAAACCAACATCATACTAAATAGGAAAAAGCTGCAAACTTTCCTCTAAAATGAATAACAAGACATAGATGTTCACCATTCTTGTTTAATGTAGTATCTGAAATAGTAGCCAGAGCAGTCAGGCAAGAGAAAGGAAAGGAATATGTATAGAAAAGGAAGAAGTCAATTTTTTCCCCCCAGTACTGGCAATCAAACTCAGGACCTCTCACTTGCCAGGCAGGCACTATAAGAAGTCAAATTAACATTTGCAGACACATGATCTTCTACATAGAAGACCCAAAAAATTTCCACCAAAAGACTCCTACCTACATTTACTGTAATAACTGAAGTTGACAGTGAAGAAAGATACAAAATCAGCACACTAAAATCAATAGTGTTCTTGTATATCAGTCACGAGCTCACTGAGAAGGAAATGAAGAAAATAGTATCATTCACAATAGCATGGAGAAAAATTAAATAGGAATTAATCTATCCAAGGAAGTGAAAAACTTCTACATTGAAAACTGCAGTGCATAGGGAGGCTGAGGCTGGAGGATCCTTGCAAGTTCAAGGCCATCCTGGGCTACAAAATGATTTGAAGCTCAGCCTGAACTGCATAGTGAGTCCCTATTTCAAACAAAGCCAACCAGCCAACCAACCAAAGAAACCCCCTGCAGGGTAGTATACTGAAAAAGGAGATCACAGAGGATATCAGGAAATGGAAAGACCTTCTCCATTCCTGGATAGGCAGAACCAGTATAGTCAGAGGGACCACACTCCCAAACTAGTATACAGATTTACTATGATCCCAACCAAAATGTCAACAACATTCCTCACAAAACTAGAGAAAACCACACTAAAATTCATGTGGCACCAGAAGAGACCCAAAATAGCAAAAGCAGTGCTGGATACGAAGAGCAAACCAGGATGCATCATAATCCCAGATTTGAAGTTATAGGGCTACAGTGATGAAAGTGGCATGGTACTGTTGCAAAAATGGACATATGGATCAGAGAAACAGAATAGAGGACACAGAATCTTCCCCAGACACATTCAGTTATTGATCTTTGGTATAAGGGCCAAAAATATGCATTGGTGGAAAAGCAGCATCTTTAACAAATGGTGCTTGGAAAACTGGCTATCCACATGCAGAAGGTTGAATCTAGACCCATCTCTTTCACCATGTATAAACTAAAATCAAACTGGGTAAAGTTGTAAATACTGAAACAGAAACACTTAATCTACTGGAAGATAAATTATTTAAAACTGTGAAAAGACAGGCATAGACAAGGACTTTCTGAACAAAACCCCAACAATGAACCAGTGGGGTTATATATCAAACTAAAAAGCTTATGCACAGCAAAGGAAACAATAGAACGAAGAGTCAGCCTACAGAAAGGGAACAAATTTTTGGCTAAAATCTATAGTGTATGTAAAGAACTCAAAAATTTATCCACCTTGACCTAATCCAAAAATGGGCAACTGAGATGAGTACACACTTGTCATTAGTACAATGTCACTAGTACAATAAATGCACAAAAAAAGGTTCAATGTCTCTGGTCAATAAAAGCAAATTAAAATATCACAGAGATTCCATGTTGTTCCAGAAAGAATGGCTATCATCAGAAAACATAATGACATGCTAAAGAAGCTGAGGGGAAAAAGGAATGCTTCTACTTTGTTGGTGGAAATATAAATAGGCGTAATCACTATATAAATCAATATGAAGGTCCCTCAAAAAAGTGAAGCTGGGAAATTCATTTGACCCAATTATTTTCCCTTCTAAGAATCTTCCCAATAAAGTTTATAATGTCATATAAAGACATGCATACCCATGCTTATAACAGCACAGTTCATAATAGCTAAAACTTGGAGGTGGCTTGTATGTCAATCAACAGATGAACAGATAAAGAAAGTGTGGTATTTATACACAGTGGAGTACTACTGTACCATAAAGGAAAAACTCAAGTCTTTTGTTGCAAAATGGATGCACTTTGATTCCATGATGTTAATGTGAAATACATAGGACACACAAGATTAAGTACCACTTGGTTTTTTTTATATGAGAAACCTGAAATGTAAGTAAAGAGCAGAATAAAAAGATGGGTAATAGAAATGTGAGAGGTATCAAGAAATAGGGGATGTTGTGGAGGGAAAGGGAATGAAAAGAACTGAGATGTGTTATATCCATGTACCAAGGACATAAGGAGCATAACCTTTATGCAGTGCAAGCATGTACTAACACATTATCAGTTTTTCTCATTTTAACCATTTAAGAAAATGTATTTCAGTAGCATTAAATATATTCACATTGTACTTGTCACTAGCAGCTGCATCTAGAATTTTTATGTTTCCAAATTGAATCTACTAACAATGAATGCCTCTGGCTGATGAGTTAACTTAATTTGTAATAGCATCTTTGGATTATAGTTCCTTGATATATGTGCTCCTAGTTAGGTTTTCCATAAATGAATGGAATTGGTCTCTTTTGTCTTGATGTATCCTAGCTGCTTCTTTGTTTTTTGTGTTTTGTTTTGTTGTGTTTTTGAGATAGGATATTTGTTTTGTAGTTCAGGCTGGCCTTAAACTCACTGTGTACCTCAGGTTGGCCTCAGATTTGTACCAATCCTCTTGCCTTAACCTCCCAAATTCTGGGATTATACGTGTGTGCCACTATGCCAGGCTTGATCATTAGATGGTGATTTTTGAACCCCTGCGTGAATATTGGGTTTATTTTATTTTATTTTTTGCTTTATTGCTAGGTTTTTATCAATTTTATATTTTACCTTCTTTTTGAGACAGGGTCTTGCTGTGGAGTTCAGGCTTCAGACTCACAGTGATCCTTTTCTGCCTCACCCTCCTGAGTGTTGGAATTACCTGTGTGTGCCAGTCCGCCCGGCATTGCTAGTTTTCAAAAGCTCTAAATTGTGGATTGATTCTTAAAATATATAATTAAGTTGTTGAGGTTATTGCAATAATGCAATACTGTGTTAGGTTTTAAACTGTTTAGCAGAAAATTGGAACACAATCAGGAGAGATCTATATAATATGGTTTTATTTCCTTTTTTTTTTTTTTTTTTTTTTTTTTTTTTTTTTTTTTTTTTTTTTTTTTTTTGGTACCGGGCTTTAACTCATGACCTTGCACTTGCCAGGCAAGTGCTTATGCCACTGAGGTAAATCCCCAGTCCCTTAAAATTTTATTTCTGTATTGTAGTAGTGAGTCACATCACAAGTTCTCTGCAGCATTTGTAGGGGAGGGCTCATTGATTTAATGTAGCTTTTTTCTATACTTTGAATTTCACGTCAAGTGGCAGAGTAGTAAGCCTGATTAGGAGAGCTGATTTTTCATACCTACTGTAGTTTTTGAAGACAGCTCTTGCTGTTTTGCTCAGGCTGGTTTCAAACTTCTGGGCTCAAACTTATTCTCCTGCCTCAGCCTCCAAGTAAACACTTAACATTACTAACATAGGTTTGGGTTTTTTCTTTTAAGGTAAAACTATTTTGTAGATACTTTATATAAAAAGTCTTACGTGCCATTTTTAAAAAAAATTTCATCACTTTACTCAAATGCACCTTATCGTTTTGAGGGAAAGGCATTGCAAACTCCTCCATCAAACCTTTGTGTGAATTTAACATGTCCTTGAAAGAATCAGGGGCTTGTTGCTTTGGTTTCTGGATTACATTTGAATATCAGACCATTCTTTGCCAAGTACAAAACTATGGAGATTTCCTGAATGAAGATGATTGCTTTTTATTTTTTAAACTATATTGAGATATTTTGAAGCTAGTGTTCTTAATATTACAGCTAAAAGCAACCTTATATCTCATGCCATCTTCTCAGAGAGAATTATAATAAGAGGTGCCTCATGCATTCATCAACTGGCAAGGCCAAAAGTAGCTTATTTAGTCCCTTCCAGCAGAGGATGACCAACCCTGACCAAGAATCACCGTGTCACGTAATGACCTCTTTTCCTTATCCTGTTCTTGTCCTTCTCTGTGTGCATTGTTCACCTTGTCTTCAGCCTGTACAGTTCCTATTTTGATCTATTCTTGCAACCGTGTAGCCTTGGTTTCTGTAGTCATGTTCACCATGTGCACCGTCAGCTCTCAAAGGAGGAAGCACATCTTACTTGATGAAAGCAATTTTTGCTTCTGTCTCTCCAACCTGAATAATTCTAACAGAAAATTTATTTGTTTCAAAATTTATTAGAATGTCTTTGATTAAAATAAATTTATACCATTAAAAAACACAATGAAGACTGTTTTTCCCCCCCAGGGATCACTGTGATTTGTTTTAGGGTTTCTTGGCTCTGTATTGATAGGATTGTTCATTTAATACATTTTTTCCCAGTAAAAACTACTTTATTGAACATGTAGAGGGCAGATGTAAGCTCTAAGAATGTAGAAAAGAAAAAAAAACTAATGTTACACAAATCACTCAACAGGATATAGGAATAGTTTTGTCAGTCCACCTTTTAAATTGTGTAATAAGTGGAATTATTTTTTTCCTTGTATGACAATGGAGAGGTATGTATGGTCTTTGGCTCCTCTTCCTGTGATTGTTGGGAATGATTTCTTAGATTCTTTAAATTACACTGAAAATGGAAGGTGAGGCCTGGGTATGGGGAACCACTCAGACTGCTTCAAAGCTTAGGGGCATCTAAGGACACCCTTTTGTCTGATGCAGGTACACAGTGGGATGCAGTTATGTAACCATGACTAAGCACAGATAAACATGCATATACTGGTTATGGCACTAAGAAAGAATGTAAATATGAGATAACAACATGTATAAGAATTTCACAGTAAAGACACAGGCAACTTCTGCTCTTGCGCTTTTACTGTGGGTCTTTGCTCTGCTCTATGCTGCCTGTTATTGCTGATGTTTTGCACACATGCATTCTTTAACGTTGGGACCTCACCTGTGAAAATCTCCCTTGGGCCTCCTGAGTAGGCTGATACCAGGGCTTTTTTATATATTAATTTGTTTGGAAGAAACATTGCTATGTGCAATCACTTTTTCCCTTTTTGGCCACTTACATTTATTTTTTTACTTAAATTATATTTGTGTTGGAAACTAGATAGGTACTTCTCTGTTACCACCTAAAAGCATAAAAAAAAATACCATACTTTTTTTTTTTTAAAGTGGCTGACGGAAGAAATGAGATGTGGTCTGAGGGACGATATGACTACGAAAGACTTCCCCGAGAACGAGTACCTCCTCGGAGTCATTCCAGTGTAAGTTCCTCCTGCATACAGAATTGTGTAGACCATAGTATGTAAAGTAATGGTATGGAGCAGAGCTTGGCCTGTGAACATGTTCAAGTGGCAGAAATTAACTAACATGTTAGGTTGAAAAATAGACCAAGCTTATCTTTTAAAAGTTAGAAAATAAGCTGGGCATGGTGGTGCACTCCTGTAATCCTAGCACTTGGGAGGCTGAGGCAGGTGGATTGTTGAAAGTTCGACTATCCTGGGCTACAAAGTGAGCCCACGGCCAGACTGAACCGCGTAGTGAGACCCTGTCTCAAAAAGACAAAAAAAAAAAGAAAGAAAAGAAAAGTTAGAAAATAAATGACATTTTATTTATGTAGAAAATCTACACATTGTTTAAACTTCTAGAACAAAAGGTTTGTATTTAATTTGTGAAGAAAGTTTTAGTTCAGTAAAGGTCAGACTGTTCATTAATAAGTATTTGAGCATCTACTTCTGCTGTCAGCTGTCAGCACTCAGCAGAATATGTGAAACTGTAGAGTAGGCTTTCATTTTAAAGAAAGAAGACTCTTCCTGAAGAAGAAATGTGTTCCTATCCCTAGTGAGGGCTCCTGTGGGGCTTTACTTGGTCTGGTGCCTGGCTGGTGTCAGAGTACCTGGGGCTCAGGTAGGCAGCTTGCTGTCTGTCCTCTTGCTTTCTCAGTACCTCTGGGAGTTGGAAATTGTGAGCTAGGCCTTTATCCAAGGAGTTTGCTGTTTTGCTTAATGTCTCTGGTACTTTCTAGGAGCTCTGTATTTATTAAATAAATATAGAATGAAACGCACGCAGTCTCTCTTTCTGTCTAGAACCCTTGTGGAGGCCTAAGTGGAGCCCTGGGAAGGGTCAAGAAGGTATTCAGCACAGTATGCTATCATGGTGGTCACAGCACTCTGAAGAGTGAGACAGGAAGATGGAGAGGTGGAGGTCAGCATGCCCTAAGGAGCAGGTCCCTGTTTCAAAAAAGAGAGAGCGGCAGCCATGGACCCCTTCAAAGCACTAGGGCAGACGAGCTGGGGCGATGATGTGCAGAGATATGAGTCCATTATACAACATCAGGGGATGTAAATACTTGTTTATACATAAGTTAGTGTTTTCTGTTTACAGTATATTATTAATTCACACCGCTCCCTTAAGTGGACAGTGTCTTTTAATGGGTCATCATTGACCTAGATTATAGCTTACATTGAGGTTGATACAAGGTGATAGAAGATGGAAAAAAATGAAAAGCCTATTTCACTGTGGGCAAACTAACTTATTGTTGCATGTCATTTTTTCCCCCAGTTATTACGGTGATTTCATAGTTATAATCCAAAACCCAATGTTTTAAATTTTTTTGACTTGATGAAATTAGATAGTTTTCCTGGAAGGGTGAACAAATGACACAGGTCAATGTGATGTAGAAGTAAATCAAGGATGGGAAGAAATTACATTTTAAATAGTGTATCTTGAAGATGTATAAAGAATTTCCTGTTTGGTTAAATCATCTACTGGGCACCTATGTGCAGGGCCGTGTGCCGTGTAACCTGAGTAGGCCCGTGCGGGAAAGGAAAAGCAGGTGGTTTTACTGATTAAGATGGAAAGGTGAGGAGATGGAAGAGTCTGACTCAGAGTTACGGAGGTAATGTGCTATGTGAGCTGAGTTAAAAGGGGCTGGGGAGGGAAAGTAAGGCAGTGGGTTGTACCTGCCTACAGCCTCGGTTACACCTGAGACTAAAGCAGAAAGGTGGTAAGTTAGAGGCCAGCCTGGGCAACTTACCAACAGGGTCACAAAATTTAAGGAGCCTGGGATTGTTCAGTATCCAATCTCTTAGCATCAGGGAAAAAAAAACACACACACAAAAAAAGGAGTTAAGACTGAGAGGAGTTAAGGGACAAGAAGGCTTAGTGAAGTGGAAGCCACCATGTGTTAGAGATAAGGCAGTTGCTGTTTGAAGAGTATGGGCTTTCCAAGCTATAAAAGTCCTGGGTGAAGTTCTGTGTACAAGTGGTAATAGGCAGGTGGTGAGTGATACTGCATTTAACAGGGAGAAAATTTAAGGATGGATTTTGGGCTTAGTGACTCACAGACCCTCTGCACGTTTTAGCTGCACGTTAAAGTTGCCTATGCAGCTTCTGTTTTGTGTTCTGATTTTGTGGTGCTGAGGCTTGAACCCAGCCTTCAGTATGGTAGGCAAGTGCTCTTCCACTGAGCCACATCAGTTGCCCCTCAGGGAGAGCTTTCATACCCATGTTTGAACCCCTTCCACATCAGTCATCACCTCTGTGGGTGGAGTGTGGACCTGAGCATAGCTTAGAAGTTCACCAGTAGGCTTTGTCATGCAGAGTTAAGAAATACAGGTATAGTTGCAGAGTGAAGAACTGCTGATGTTAGGAGTTGAGGTAAAGATGATAGGTGGTAAGTTAGGCAGGGATGGTGGTGTGTGACTGTGATCCCAGCAGCTCATGAGGCTGAGGCAGCAGGGACATCAAAACTTTGAGACCAGCCTGGGCAGCTTAGTGAAAACCTACTCAAAAGATGAAAAAAGCCCTGGTAGAGCACTTGGCTAGCAGGTGCAGTGCCCTGGGTTCATTCCCTAATAGCACAAAAAAGAAATAAAGACAGGTCATAGAAGTCCTCAGTGAATGAGTGTGTCAGATTAAAATGTAAATAAAACCAAACATTTAAATTTGTTTTGTTTGTTTCTTATTTATTACTTTCTGTTTGTTACCTGAAACAGAAACTTTTTTGCCTCAAAAAATATTTTCAGCAGTAAAAGGTATTATAGGTAGGGAGATAATGTTTTCCTGAGTACCTTTATAACAGACTAGATGTGCTCTAAACTGTCTCAAGATAAATCTCCCTTTCTTCAATTCTCTGGTTCCTTGTTTTCTCCCAGAAGAGGAGAAACCTAGAATGCTTTTCTCCTTTTGAAATCTTAGAACCTGCTCAGATCTTACCTGCAAACTCATTCCTCCTTTTGTTGTTTTAGTTTCACTTTCTGTTTCCTCAGTAAGCCTCTTCTGATGTATAAGCCTTTCTATACTTCCAGTTCTCTCCTACTGAGGAGTCAGGTATGTTTTTTACCCCTTTCTGGTGAATTTAAAACCTTAATTTGGTTAGTAACTAAAGCTTGTCGTCCTGTCAAGATTTTGTGACCTGTAGAGGGACTTTTTGAAATTGTGAGTTTAGCTTCAATGTTGGCCCTGTATTTCAATTAAATTTAGCATAGTTTCTTAGGTTTTTTTTTTAAGTAGATTGCTGATATAGATCCCTTTTCAAAATGTTATAAATAAATGAAATAAGGATACATAAAATTGGAGGATATTTATAGTTAAATGTTGGTATGAAGTACAAAGAAACCATCTTTGTGATAGAGTAATATGTTCTTCAGTAGATGTCAGTTACATTTTTATTTCAATAACAATAATCAACTTATAAATAGAAAAGGTTTGTTTTTGCTTAAAGTTTTAAATGTTTTACTTCATGACAAGTTGGGTCTATGGCAAGAATGTATATAGTTATTTGCCTGTGTGCTAGGGGAAAGCCACTCACCTAGTGGCAGGGGAGCACAAAGAGAAGAAGGGAATCAGGGTCCCACAGTTGTCTGTGAGGCCATTATCCCCCCACTCCGGGACAGTAAACAGGCCTTACTCACTCAAGGTTCCACCTCCTGGCCTGAGTTTGTCTCTGGGGAGCCAGAGGGTCAGACTGTAGCAGCCAGTCATCACCATGAAGAGCTACCTTGGTCATTTATTGCTATGATTTTTAAAGTAGTGACATTTGAGACCACTATAATAGCTAAGTGTGTTATAATCTAAAGATAATGTAATTTCTTTTCATGATTCAGTTGTATACTTGCTGTTGTGTTGTTTAGTGTCTGCATTTAGTGGCAAAAAGAATTTTATATTCTCATCTGATTTAAAGGGAGTCATGAATCTTTGGATTAAAGTGTTTGCCATTTGAAGAAGAAATGTAAAGTTATAATTTTGGATGTGAGATTTACTACAAACATAATTTGTTATTCAGAGTTTAAAGATTTTTGCTTATAGAGTCCACACCATAGTGTTGATTGTCTGTAACCCAGCACTTGGGAGGATAAGGCAGGAAGATCACTGCAAGTTCAAGGCCAGCCTAGGCTATTGAGTACAAGATGAATCTGAACTGTACAGTGAAAACCTGTCTCAAAAAAAAAAAAAACAAAACAAAAAACAAAAAACCCAAACCTCATTGCTTACAGCCTAAATTATCAAGTGGTATTTAAAAAATATATTGTCCTGTCAAAAATATTTATAAACAACAGTATTTGTGAGAGCTTCAAACTGGCAGCAACCTGAATGCCTAATATCAGGCATTGAATTGTTCTAATATACAGGAAGAAAAGTAAATGGTTATTGAATGGTGTAACAGCGCAGGTGCATATCACAGATACAATACTGAAAACAGGCCAGGCACAACCATATATCTAACATACTTGTTTTTATGTAAAATTCTAAAATGCAGACGTTTCCAGAAAAGTGGGAATTAGTTGTAAGAGTTATGAGAGAGAGTACAATGATTTTGTTCAGGTAAAAACATTCCATGTTGAGGCTGGGGACTTAGCTCAGCAGCATAAGCGCCTGCTTTGCAAGTGTGAGGATGTGAGTTCGATTCCCGGTCCAAAAAAAAAAAAGTTCCATGTCTTTATGTGGATAATAAATATATAGTATGTTTATCTTGTCAAAATTTATCTCTAACAGCATATTTTTGATTTGTGTATTTTGGAAAAGTATATCAAATCTCAGTGGCAGAATATTTTTTCACCTAAATATAAAACTTCATCTAACCCTTTAAAAGGGAGTAACTACAACATCGGTTCCAGGGATGAGGAAATGGAACGTTCTATTTTATTTTGTATACTTGGATCCTATTCACCAACAAAAAAGTGATTTATTGTATTTTTAAAAATAATGTACTCTTTGCCTCATTTGTTTGGAGTGTATATTTTACATTGTTTTGGATGTGGGTGTCATGAATTGTGAATTGATGGGGATATGTTCAGAAGGTCTTCACGTGCTAGTATGACCACATTGATAAAAGCGACTCTGAGCTCCTGGCTTGAGAAACCTGAAAGGCAAGCAGACACTAATTTGAATACATTTGTGTTTTGCAAATGTCATTTGGAATGTGTAGGACACAAAATCTGCACATGAGCATATATATTATAGGATGGAAATCATTTAACACACAGACTGGCCACATTTAACTTCCAGATTCCTATATGGCCTTTATTGTTTTTTTAAAAATGTTTTTAATTTTTTGTATTTAAAGAGAAACAAAAGCATGTAAAGGGTAGAGATAATACAGAATTTAAAAAAAAAGATAAATAATAAGAATCACTAGTTGATAAATTACATATTGTCTTCTTAGAAATAGTTCTTCAAGTTACAAAATTAAAGCATACAAAGTAGATATTCAAACAGTGAGAGTGTAAACAGCTATGCATGCATGAATCTCTACATCTATTTCTATCCTTTCTGTATTAGAGGGAAAAACAAAACATAGCAAGACAAAACAAAACAAATTCCTATAAAAACATGAAACCAAAAAGTCATATAAAACCACAGTTCAAGATGATCTACAATGCTTACTGTGTTGTTTCTTATTATCTTCAATAGAATTGTCTATATCATCAGGCATAATTGAATATAGCAGTACATAACAATAAAAATAAAACATTGTAGACAGTATAAAACTTCAAAGGCAGGTAATAAACCATAGTGGATATTCTAGTGAATCTTGTCATCTTCAGTGCAGTTGCCTATACTCTCAGACTTGATACTATCAATCATAACAGCTTTGAATAAAACATATCAATACAAAACAGTGATCTAACAAACCAGATGCGATTACGATCAGTCATGGTAAAACAGTGTAGGTTTTACAGAGCTTTAGGTTAAGTTATTAATAGGAAATTAAGGATGATTACCATACTATATCCTGTTATTTTTTGGATTTCTGTCTGTGCCCTAAATCTAATGTAGGTAGAATGACTGGAACAGAATATAATACATCTAAGCAGAGTAGTGTGAGTAATGTGGGTTTTAAATCCTGGTACACTATTAACAATATAGTGTATCAAGGCCATCTATGTTAGAGATTCTAGTTATCCTTCTCTGCCTCATTTCTGCTATGCTATTTTTCTGCCTTTGTTTGTCTAGTTTTCTCCTTCATTCTACTGCCTGCCCTGTTCATTGAGGGCTTTCTGCCACTGTTCCTAAAGTCCTGTATTTTTTTTCTCTCTCTCTAGAATGTCCTTCAGTATTCTCTGTAGGGTAGGATTGGTGGTCACAAACTCCCCCAGTTTCTCTGTCATGGAAGCATCTTGTTTCTCCATTAATTTCTAGTGACAGTTTTGCAGGGTACATCAATCTGGGCTGGAGGTTATTTTCTTTCAGGGCTTGGAATACTTCGCTCCAGGCTCCTCTTGATCTGATGGTCTGTGTCGAGAAGTCAGCTGTGATTCTGATGGGCTTACTTTTATAGGTAATCTGTTTCTTTTCTCTGACAGCTTTTAATATTCTGTTTTTATATTGAATTTCTGGCATCTTGATTATTATATGTCTGGGTGTAGATCTGTTTTGGTTGTAGGTGTCTGGAGTTCTGTATGCCTCACATAACTGAATTTCATTGTCTTTTCCCACACTTGGGAAGTTTTCCTTAGTTAGTTCTGTGAATAGCCTTTGTAATTTGCCTGTTTGTATTCCTACTTCTTCGTTCACTTTTCTTATTTTTAGACTGTAGATTTTTTTGTCATCTTCTAGCCTTTGTATTGTTACTGGCCATTTCCTTGTTATTTTTAAGAGATCTTTCCTTTCATGATCACACACTGCAAACTTGTCTTCAGGTTTTAATAGTCTATCCTTAGTTTCTTTTAAGGCGTTTTGCCAGCTTTCAATGGAGTTTTTAATTTCCTGGTAGTCTCTTTGAATCTGCTTCATGTATTCTATATTTTTAAAATAGTCTTTATCGAATGTTGCTCTCATTTTTTTATGTTCCTCCCTTCTTTGATCTGTATCATCCTGAGAGATGCTTCCTGAGAGCATTTCTTTTATTACTCTTATATCTTGCTTTACCTGATTTAGTATTTCAGTTTTGAGCTCATCTACAAGGTCCTGAAGATATCTCTTCCATTGAAGCCATGTCTGATGTTGCGTGTTTGCCGCCCTCAGTCTCTCTTGTTTTTCCCTCTCCTGGATCAGTGCTCTTCAGGTTCTGGGCTGGGGACCTCCATTTGCCTGCCTCTCCTGTCATGGTCCTGGCTTCCTCCACACAGGTGTACAGTGCAGGTTCCAGCCCCCTTCCCTGTTGGCCACGGTTCCTCTGAAGCACACTGGGTGGTGAGGGTCCTCGCCCTCTCCTGCCTGTCCCTCCCCACTGGGCCCGCCAAACTTCAGGGGCCTTCACCCCGTTAGTGCGTGCTAGGTGCAGGGAAACGATTTGGGACGGTTCATTGGGTTATGGCCAGGGGTGTGGCCCAGTCCAAGCAAATTCCACAAATCTGCTCTGAGGAGGGTGCAACCAACTGAAGTCACTGTCATTCCCAGTTCAGACTCTTCCATGCCCAATTCCAACACTTTGCCCATTTGGTCCTGCTCTTCCGTGGCGGGGGGTCTCATTCCCAACACTGACAGTGGATTAATGAAGGTTCCTTTGCTGGCTCCACTCTCCATTGGTCTCACCAACCCCCTAACTTCAGTGCTGCTGTGGTTCCCGTGAGTGGAGGCGGGAACGAGTTTGGTCGGCTCTGCTGGCTGGTGCGGATTCAAGCTGGCGCAAATTCAGGCTGTCACAGACTTGGTGGGTCGCAGCGAAAATGCTGTGTCCCGTACTTTTTAGCTGTTCCAGTTGTAGTCCTGGTGTTTGATGAGCTTTTTTACGTTTTAATTTCTTCCTATGTCAAGAGGATCCATCTCCCTCTGTCTGGGTCTCTCCAGGATGTTTTATTCTGGCAGATGAGTTGTTTCTCCCAGGAGGATTTGTATTTTGTTGCTTACTCATCAGCCAGCTTGACTTCTTCTAGCCCTTATTGTTGTATGCAACATATTTTAGGTGCTTACTTCTTAATCCATTCTGCCACTGTTTCTTTTGATTGGTGAATCGAAACATTAATGTTGATCATAACTGATATGTATTGACATCCTTGTTAAAGTATTTTCTGTGGTTGGCTCCTTTTTTCTGCTCTGTTTAATTGTTTGCCTTGTCTGGTGGATTACTTCTGTTGGGGGTCATCAAGTTGTAATCCTTGTTATCTCTTTCTAGAATGTTCTGTAGAGCATCTTGGAGTACAGGTTTGGTGTTTATGGATTTCCTCATGTGTCTTTTGTCATGGAACTATCTTATTTCTCCATTATTTTTTTCTTTTTTTTCAGCACTGGGAATCAAACTCACCACCCTGCACATGCCAGACAGGTGCTTAAGCTGCTGAGCTATATTCCTGCTTTCCCCATCAGTTTGGAAAGATAGTTTTGCAGGGCACATCTGTCTGGGTTGGAGGTTGTTTTTTTTTAAAGGACATGGAACAATTCTCTGAGACACTCCTTGACTTGAGGATATGTATTGAGAAGTCTGCCATAATTCTGATAGGCTTTCCTTTTAGACAAGTTGTATCTTTTTCTCTGACAGTGTTCATTCATTTATGCAGTAATTAATTTACCTTTTTTAAAAGATTTTATTCTGAAGGTAGTAGAAATACAACAGAACAAGACAGAACAAAGCCAATCCAGACAGTACAGTGAATTTGGTACAGAACTTCACAGCAGGTTACCGGGATAACAGCAATAGGTACCATAGTATATCTCATTATTTTCACAATAGATGGCAACTCGTGGTGATTCTCCTGCCTCAGTCTCTGGAGATCTTAGATTACAGGCATGCACCACCATGCCTGTTTGTTTTTTCAATCTATTTCTCTTCTAGAGTCACTGAGCATTTTTCATTATAGTCTCTGTGGTTATCTGAGGAATTATTTGACTTGATTTTTTTTTTTCCCCTGGAGCCTTGTTCATCTGCTTTGTAACTTTTGCTGTTGCCACTTTATAGAGTCCAGGTAGGTAGCTTCTGAATTGTCCTACCTCTTTGTTCCCTGGGTTTGCCTTTGGTGAGCTGGAAGTCTGGGGTTGCATCTTCCTACCATGTCTTTTCATTTTTTCTGTTCTTTTTTTAAGTTAAATTCTTGGGTTGATGATTGTACATTCCCCTATAGTGAGTTGCTTTATTGCTACTATTTAGAACCATTAGGAAATGACTGCTTCTCAGAGGTCTCTTCCAGGTGCAGCTGGCCTTTTTGTTTTGTGTCTGTTGCAAGATCATACCTCTTTAATTTATTGGGTATGAGAAGTTACTGCATACTTGGCCAAGCTTGTGGTTCTTTGGCACTGCCCTAAGTATTTTTGCAAGAACTGTTTAGCACAAGTGTATAGCACTTAGCCTAAAGTGGTACAAACAACAATAACAATAGCATCAAACAAAGCCTAGACAATGACACATGGAGGTGTTAACTAATTTGCCTCCTTTAACTGTATGAACTAGATCAGTGGTTATATTCTAATGTCTAGAACCAACCAGAAAATCATATGACATTAATAAGCCTTCAATATAGCCATTTTACTCTCCATGCAGAAAATTTAAAATGGATTAGAGGAAAAAAGGAATACAAGAACAGGAAGCGATTAGAAGCAAGGCTGGAGGACTAGAGACACTGGTGCAGAAGACGGGAGGGAAAGAAGGAAGAACAAGGACAGAACAGAACAACAAAAATACTAGAAACCATGTTCATATTGATACAATAATAAAAATGAAAAAAAAATAAGCAGACAATAAAAATAGAGAAAAAGGAAGTAAGAAAAAATTGTCTGTTTCAAGGTGTGTCTTTGGTGTCACTGGTAGACAGTGTAAGCAGACAGAGTCCAGGTGAAAGTTGAGTCTTCTCAGTAAGGCAGCTGTAACTTTATAGCAGGGTAATAGATAATCCTGGGAAGTCTTCTCTTTTAGTTGCACAGAAGTTCAAGCTGGTTTCTGGCTGTAAGGGTGGAGCTATACCTGGTTATCCTGTGGCAGTCCATGTACCTCCTTTTGGCTTTCATGTGGCTCCCCGACATCCTATTGATTTGAATCTTACCCTGATACTGGGAGCCAGTAGGTGGAGTTAGCAGTTGATCTTAGTTCTAAACTCGTTTGGCCCCTCTCCAAAATGGCTCCCAGCGAGTCACCCTCTCTTACAGATTTGAACCTGAGTAATTCATCAGTCACTGCAGTCCTCTGCGTGCACTGTTCCATTGAGCTGGTGTATTTTTCTCTAGGGCAGCAGTAGTCACCATGAATCTGCAGGTTTGAGCCACCTCTCCCATACACTGAGTTCCAGCTTGGGAGAAAGCACCACCACCTGTCACCTCATCCTCTTTTGAAGTCTCTTTTTCCTCTTTCCTTGGGCTTCAATTTTTACTTTAGATCCTTCCTAGGTCCTGGGGACCCAACTCCCTCCTCCTGCTCATGTTGCTGTATTCCTGTGCCTGGACACCAAATCTTGGGAAGGCTGTTTTTCTACTGCTCACCATTCCGTCCTCTCCCTCGAAGTCAAAGCCTTGTTCTTAAAAAAGCAGGCTTTCTGGGGTTGGAGGGATGGGTCAGTGCTGGAGTGTTTGCTTAGCCTGAGTGAGTTCTTGTTTTCTGTCCACAACACTGTTCCCCTTAGCATGCTGTCTGTAACCTATAATTTCCTTAGCGTGGTTATGTGATTTCTCAGCCTTTATCAAGTTTCCAATGAGAATGTCTTTAGACACATTTGAGCACATCTTGTTAGCCTGATGAGGAACAACAGAGGTAACACAGAAATTCTACAACCGTAAATGAAGATTTTTCTACTGGCTTATTTCAAACTAGGGGAGAAATTTCAGTTTCAGAATCTTTAAAGATAATAAAATATAAAAATTGGGATTGGAATACTAGCAGTTTATATTCTAGATATTGTAATGTAGCTGGGACTGAAGCAGAATTGTTGCTACTGGGCTTTTCTGCTTCTTTAACAAATATTGCCTAACTTGGAAAATTTTCCTTTTTCCTTTTTTGAATTTTTGAAGTAAGGTCTTATGCTATAGTTCAGGCTATCTTTGAACTCATGATGTTTTTGCCTCAGCCTTGTTTGATCCTAGCATTATAGATGAGCTGGCATCATACACATGTGCCACCATTCTTTGCTTTGCTTTTTTTTTTTTTTTTTTTTGAGACAGTCTCACTATGCAGTTCAGGCTGGTCATTAGCTCACTAGGTAACCCAGGCTTGAATTCACAGCAATCTTCCTGCTTCAGTGTCCTGAGTCCTGGAATTACAGGTGTACACTAGCACACCCAACACTTACTTGTGCCACCATTCTGTGATTTAAGAAGTGTTATTTAAAGTAGGTTTTTCTGATTTTTTTTAGAGCAGTGGTGAGAACAGTAAAAACTGTAATGATATAAAGAGCAGTATTTTATTTTCCCATTACATTTACATTAGTTTTGAGTAACATAACCAAGTTTTATAATTATGTAGTTATGCAGCTTATCTGAAGTGCTTGGGGCTTGAAGTGTTTCAGATTTGGGATTTTTTTTCAAATTTTGTGATAAGACATGAAGTCGAGTGTGCAATCATCTACTTTTGGCATCATGGTAGCTTTCAAAAACTTGGATTTTAGAGCTTTTCAGATGGGGGTTTTAGATGTTCATTTTATGTGACAGTATTTTGAAAGTTAACAGTATTCATAAAATTTTTATTTTTGTTGAATTCAGAATGTGATTTTGATAGTATCTGAGATTTTTTTTAGAAAGTATATAGCATGTTATTCTCAAATGTAATTGTACTGAAATTTTAATTCCAACCTCTTTTTTGTCTTATTAGTAGTTCATTAATATATTTCTTTACATTCTTGACAATATGTTAGTGCTAAAATAGTCTTTTCCTCCCACATTTATTTCCTGAAACATTTTATTCAAAATATTTGTCTTGATTACTTTTCTCTTTTTGCTGGGACAAAATACCTAACACCTGAAGTTAAGGAAAGATTTATTTAGCTCACAGTTTGTGGAGGTTTCAGTAAATACTTGGTTGGCATCAAGGCAGAGTGGTATATGGCAGAGGGCAACCCTTCATGGTGACCAGAAGATGGCAAAAGCAGAAAGGGAAGTGCAGGCAGAGAAGACTCTTTCTGTCCCTTATATTGTATGTAGGGCACACCCACCTTAGGGTCAGTGTAGCATGCCTACCCATAATGCCAGCATTGGACCTTAAATCAATCACAGATCCTAGAAGCCTTCCCCCATGACTACATGAGGCTTTGGGGGGACATCTGAATGCAAGCTATAACAACACTCATATGGTTATTTTAATTATTTTTATGTCCCACTTCTATTTTATTGGTTGATTGCAGTGTTGGAGATTGAAGCTAGGGCCTTAAACATGCTAGGCATAAGTGTACTTCCAATGAACTACCCCCAATGTAATGCTTTATATATAATCAGTTTCACA
The DNA here is from genome assembly GCA_004027455.1 of Hydrochoerus hydrochaeris. NCBI lineage: Eukaryota > Metazoa > Chordata > Mammalia > Rodentia > Hydrochaeridae > Hydrochoerus > Hydrochoerus hydrochaeris. The sequence goes on along the minus strand of PVLA01002580.1, from coordinate 234,983 downwards.
TAAATTCACTCATATAACTTTTCCCAGTATTTTGAAAATTCTCAAATACGCAGCAGTGTTGAAAAAATATTGTGGTGAACATCCATATTCTTAACACTTAGATCCAATGGTTACCCTATTACTTTTTTTTTTTTTTAATCCTAGAAATTGAACTCACCATCTCACGCTTTTCAGGCAGGTGCTTACACTGAGCTAAGTCCCTGGCACCCAGGTGTTACTCTATTACAGAATTTAGTTTATTCTGTATTTACCCATCCATCCACCCTATTGATCCTCTAAGTTTTCTGATGCTTTTCAGAGTAATTTGTGGCCAGAGTGCCTAAGAACTAATGCTTGCATATTATTAGGCATAGCACAGTGCTCAGTGTTTTTTGTTGTTTGGTACTGGCATTAGACATCGGGACCTTTGCACTAAGCTGTGTGCCATAGCTGCCTGCCCTTTTTTATTTCTTACTTTGAGACAGCATTTTGCTAAGTTATCAGGCTGCCCTCAAATTTGTGTTCCTCCTGTCTCAGATTTGTGAGTTATTGGGGTTGCAGACATGTGTCACTATACCTGGTGAAATGCAAAATATTAAGTGCTCACTTGCTGAATTTTGAGTGAGTAAAGACACCCTGGGTAGAACTGTTCCAGGGGATGTTTTAATTTTTCATCTGACAAAATTATAAGAATTTAGCTTTCTCTTTGTTTTTTTAGTATAGGGGATTGAACCCAGGGCTTTTGCCCAGAGTTAACAGCCCAGTTTTACATTTTGAGACAGATTTCACTAAGTTGCACAAGCTGGGCCTGAATGGGGAAGCCTTTGAAGTGCTGGGGTTACAGTTGTGTACTACCACACCTGGCTTTTTTTATTTGGTTTTTGTTTTGTTTTGTTTTTTGTTTATTTGAGACAAGGTCTCACTATGTAGTTCTTGCAGGACTTGAATTCATGATGATCCTCTTGTCTCAGCCTCCCTAGTGCTGGGATTTCTGGCATGTCCCACCACACCTGGCCACACTAACACTAGGCTTTGACTTTTTGTTGTAACCATTTTCAAAGACATGCAGTAACTTCTTGGCCAAATTCTGTGTGAAGACAATACTATGTCTTCACTTTTTTGGATGGGAGAGTGCCAAAACTATTATGCTTTATTGTCCTTGAAAACCATTGGTATGATTCAGAAACCACCAGTAAGAATTTCACTGAAGAATCAGTTAGTGAATTAAACCATTGGGTGTAATAGTAAAGATACTTGTCATGAAGTACCAGGGATCACGTTGAGGAGACCTCAGAGCTTGTGAAAGTGAAAGTTTATCAGTTTCTGTAGATAGTTTTTATTGAGGGGGGCATTTTGAGACAGGGTCTTGCTATGTGGTTCAGGCTGGCCTTGCCTCACTTTGTAGCCCAGGCAGATCTCGAACTTGCAATGATCCTCCAGTCTCACCTTCCCAAGTGCTGGGATCACAGGAGGGTGCTACCACGCCTGACCCGATAGCTTTTTTATTTAGGTAACTTTCATGTGGGATATTTCTAGTGAAAAAGCATGTGATGACAAAATTAAGGTAAAATTTGGATAGCAAAATAAGGTAGGTAATACACGTGTAGTGCTCGTGTCATGCCAAGTAGTTTGCAGGTGCTGGGAGTGAAGAGTGAGTGAGAGCAGCGGAGGCCCTGCAGGCTCTTGAAGGCTGTGCGCGGTTGCCGGGGGAGTCACTGTGCCAGCCACTACTTGTGCAGTCAAGCTCAATCCCCTTGCTAGTAGGCTAGTGCCCAATGTTAGCTGTTTTTGATTCTTATGAGGAAAATACAGTATTGAGTATATAAAAACAAATAATATCATTTCCCAAAGGACACATCGCCCAAGCAACATCTACTCAAGGCCATTTGTGTTTCGTCTCTGTCTTCACCACTTTCTTCTCTCATGGATTATTTTATGGTAAATTTCAAGTGTAAATAAATATGCATATGTCTAATAAAGATGCTGAAAGAGGGGAGCTGATATATTAATATTCTGATTTTAAATGTTTTTTTTGTTGTTGTTGTTAACATGAGTCCAAGTGTTATTTATATAGAGATTTAAAATTGGTTTCACTGAGGTAAGTTGGGATATTTACATTCAGATCTATCATTTGAAATACTTGTTTTTGAAGTAGTGGAAATTTCAGCTCCCTGGAGTTTCTTTTTTGATCCCACTGCTACCTCCCTGAATTAAACCCTGGGCCTTGCATACCGCTAAATGCTGTATCACTGAGCTACATCCCCAGTCTGTCCTTCCTGACTCTGCCTGGCTGCCTGCCTGTCTACTTGCCTACCTACCTACCTTCCTTCCTGTCTCTGCCTTCCTACCTACCTGTAAGGTGTCACTGAGTTGTTCAGGCTGTCCTCAAACCAGCAATCCTCCTGACTTAGCCTCCTGGGTCTTGGGACTACAAGGTATGTGACACCATATCCAACTACTGTTAATGATTTTTTAAGATACTTTTATAATTTTTATTTCTGTTGTATGTAGGACTTTCAGCTTTTCTAGTTTCTTGTTCTAGTTTTTCGTTTCTTTCCGACAGTTGGAGATGGAACGCAGGGTACACAAAAGCTTTACCATTGAACTACTTCCTCAGCCTCCAGATTTTTTGTTATAATGGTATTTCCATTGCCATTATTTTAATAGGTTTTCCTAAAATTGTGGTTCTAGACTTGAATACCATATACCCTATATGTGACATGGACATTTAGAAAGGAAAATTATATATTTATAACTCAGGGTTAAGATTTCTATAAGAATTTCAAAAAAATTTTTTTTCTTTTTGGTACTGGGGATCAAACTCACAACCTTGCACGTGCTTGTGCTCCTGAGCTAAACTCCCAGCTCAAGAATTTCAAATAATAATAGTATTTTCATTCAGGTTTGACAGTGCAGGTAGTAAGTAATGCTTGAACTTTATTTTGCTGATTTTTAAAGACTTTAAAAGCTTTTTAAATTTAAGTTTAAGGAGAAAATCTGAAATCTTTGTTTCCTTAAATATTTTCATGTAAGATGAAAGTTTCTTTTTAAGAGTGGATATCTATGGGCTGAGGATTTAGCTCAGTGGAACAGCACCTGCCTGGCAAGCATGAGGTCTTGAGTTTCATTCCCAGGTTATCCCCCGCCCCCCAAGGATTAGATGTCTAAAGAGCAGAGGTAGCACTGTAAGTATACTTACTATTTGAACAATTTTTTAGAATGTACAGGAAGTGCCCATTTAATATTAATTGTGGATATGAAAGCTGTCATTGGGGATTCTTTTAATAACCAATTACTTGAGTGTTTTCATTAATTAGTAAATGATACTGGAGATTGAACCCTGGGCTGTGATTCTTGGCTACATCTCCAGTCCTTTTTGTTTTATTTAAATTCTGAGACAAATTCTCTGCAGGTCCTTAAATTTCCAGGGCTGGTTTGATCATCCTGCCTCAGCTTCCCACACTGCTGGGCTTATAACATGTGCTACCACATACCATTGGTAAAGGCATTTTTGAAAATAACTAAATGTGATTTGAGCTTAATCTCTAAAAGTTTTATCTTGATGTAGCCTTGTAACTGGGCAGTTGAACAGAGGAAAAGGCTGCTTTGTGAAGTAGAAAGCTCTTTATTTGTAGTGGCGTTGCACATGTATACTTCAGTCACCCCCACCTCAGCATATGCAAACACTTAGGGGGTTAGGGAGGGGGATTTAGGGTTTCTAGGAACTGGAAGGAGTAGTTATTTAATTTCATGAATTACTAATTTGGAATTAGAAATGCTTGTGAAAATTCATAATTTTACCAATTTGGCTTAAAGCCATTTTATAAAGCTCCATACCCACTTAATTGAAATCTCTGTGAAAGGTAGTTCTGGGGGTAGAAGAAGTGTCAATGTATTAATTTGTGTGCCATCATTTATTTAAGCAGAATGTGTCTTACAATTTCTTCTTAATATATCTTAACATTTCTTTTTTTTTCTTCTTTCTTGTACTGACTTTTGAACCCAGGCCCTTGTGCTGGGTAGGCAAGTGCTGTCCTTGTTGAGCTACACACCCAGCTGTCATCTCAGTTTAATATGCACATACTACTAAATGGATACTTTCTGTCCCAGCAGAAAAAAATCAGATGTTTTAGCTTTCAAAATGGATATAAAGTATTGACTTTGTTTTTCCCTAAGTTAAAAATGTCCTGCTGAAAAATTGAATGTTCCATAGTAATTTAATAACAATTCAATGTTTTTTGTGATTAATGCTAAGAAACCATTTAAGGGAACACCCTGAGGAATTTATTGCTTGTTTGTTGAAATATGCAAAGATGATAATTCAGTAAATATTTTTAGAGGACCCAGCATGTGTTGGAATGTGTCCTAAGCACTTCACATACAGTTTCTCATTTAAGTCCTAGTAGGTTCAAGGGGGTAGGTATTAACACTGTTTTATACATGAGAAACTGACCTTTAAGATTGTTAAATTAACCAGGCATCAGAGTTGAACTCTACCTTTTGTGAAGTTTTTTGTTGTTGTTGTTAAATCAGGTGACATATTAATCTTCCATCAGCTTTCAAGTTTATTTCATGTATATTTCACGCAATATTGTTGAAATATCATGAATTAGAGCAGATTATGGATACATGTTCTGTAGCTCTATTCTTGCTGTGATAATCCTTTTTGTTATTTTACGTCATCTGCTAACTGGAGACAGGTTTCTTCCTTCATCCAATTTCTCAAATACCAATACAAAAAACTCACCCTGGTGGTGAAATGTGAAAACATCAAGAGCTTATTTGAAAACTTTTTACAATTTTGGATCAGCTTTTATTTTGCTTCTGAACTTTTCAATTGTGCTGAAGAAATAGCAAAATGTTTCCTTTTGATCCCTAGCTCAGCATCATTATCTTGCTTGCTATTGGTTATGTGTAAAAATCTTGTACTTCTAAATAGGATGGTTCACACACAATATTCCAAATATGTTTTATTTCTATATTTCTTAGGAAAGTAAGAATAGACTTATCCTTATTTTCTGAAGTTTTTTTTTAATAAAAATGATAATATTTTGTTTTCTTGTAGTTTTTGGTATTGTTGCTTATATTATTTTGAATGCTTGGCTTTCTTCATTTTGTTTCTTTTAATCGTCATAAAGGCTTTACTATTAGTTATAATCCTGTTATTTCATTAATGCATTTTTGTTTGTTTATATATTTATTCTATTTGATGTAGGATAAGTTCTCCTGTGCTTATAAAAAAAACTTTCCAAAATTAAATAGAGAAATTAGTGACTTTTTTTATATATTTCTTTTTTGTCTGTTTTAGGATGGCTACCATAGAGTAGTTAATATTGTGCCAAAGAAATCACCACTGCTAGAAAAGAAACCACCACTGCTAGAAAAGAAACCACCACTGCTAGAAAAGAAACCACCACTACTAGAAAAGAAACCACCACTACTAGAAAAGAAACCACCACTGCTAGACAGACCTGGTGAAGGAAGCTACAGTAGATATTACAGTCATGTTGGTTACCGAGACTATGACGAGGGCCGCAGTTTTTCTCATGATCGAAGAAGTGGTCCATCTCACAGAGGAGTATGTAAAATTTCCCCATGTACTAACCATTATTTCTTATAAGTTTAAAACTCATGTAATTAAAATATATGTGACAACCATACAAGCAGTTGAATAAACAATTTCTGCTGATGCTCTGTTAAATGGCCTTCTGGTGCTGTGAAATGCGATTTGTAGTCGTGAGTGTTGGGGTGCTGGACAAGGTGGGTAAGCACCGTGGACAGCTCAGATTGCCAGTAATTCCAGCTTGCTTGCCTTTGTTCAGTGCTGGCAAAGGCTTTGCATATGGTAGGCAAGTGTTCTACCACTAAACTGTATCTCAGCTTAGGTTGGGTTTTTTAATCCTTTAAATTAGCAGAGATTTGCAGAGCTATATAATTTCGTGCCTTGATACTTAGAGAATGATGAGCAGGTGGTTACTATTTCATACTGAATGTACCCGCTTACAATTATTGTACATTCGTCTTGATAAAATGCTATTAGTAAAATACTTTAAGATTGTTAATAGTCTCATTTTTGTTTTGGTTGTTAAAGTCTGTTTGCTAGTTTATAGTGAAATGTACTCACCCAGGTGTGGTGTTGCAGCCTGTGGTCCCAGCACTCAGGAGGCCAAGGCAGGAGGATGGCTTTGAGTTTGAGCTCAACCTGTGCTACAAATTGCATTCCAGGCTAGCCTGAACTGACTGCTGAGGCACGAGGATTGCTTTTGAGTTTGAGGTCAGCCTGTGCTATAGAGTGCTTTCCAGGCTACCCTGAACTCAAAATAAGACAAAAAACAAACAAACAAACTCAAAACACTTCATGTCATAATCACTTTAAAAATATAAATTGCTATTATTACTATAATTTTTCTCTTGATAATCTAAAAATTGGTTAAGTTGCACTGATTTGTTATTGACTTGATTAAAAGTATTTTTGACACAATTTGTGTTTTAGCTTGAGGTTTTACAATATTCATCGCATACACGTTTTCTGCCTTTTCCTTTGTCCCCTTTTGTACTATGTATAACGTAGTAATTGACCATACACAGTCAAACACTGTTTTGACCTCACACTGGCTATCGGATTAGCATCAGTAGTGTGCACTTGAAGAAATGGAGTTTAGCAGTTTCCAAAGCTGAGTCCTTAAGAGACTTCCATTCTTTTGCTGTTACATAACAGTACCTTTGACAATCTGAAGTGCCTTATGAGACTTTATTATTTTCTTGTGTTTGTCCTAAAGTATGGAGTGTTACATGCTCCTTTTCAGATAATTGTTTTTTTTTTGTTCATATTTTAAATGCTGTGGTGTTCCTTTGTTAAGAGGGTTTCGGGGATGAAAAGAAAGTGCTGTGCATTATTTCTAGGCTAGAAGTTCTAGATTCTGCCATCAGAGTCTTTCTCCAGGTAGATCCAGGGAGAAACAGTTTGATTGTAGGATGAACATTTGTACCTTTTGTGAAAAGGAGTACTTTTTGTGGCCTTTTAATACCGACAAGGAGTTATGTGTTATATGGACCAGTTTTTGAAAGGTTATAAGCATGTTCTTCACCTCCCTCATTCAAACCAAACCAAACCAAACCAAACCAAACCAAACCAAACCAAACCAAACCAAACCAAACCAAACCAAACCAAACCCTTGTACCTTAAGTACTTTACAGAATAGTATAGTTGTTTCCTTTTGGTCTTTCAAATTTTGTTTGCTTGGGCTGGGGCTGTAACTGAACTGGTTGCCTAGCATTTGCAAGGCTTTGATTTCAATGCCCAGCACCATGAAACAAAAGAAAACAAAACAGTTATATTTGTCTTTATGCTTTGTGTAACATTTTTTGTTAAATTTTCTTCAAACAAAACGAAGCACACTTGTGATCCTTGGGATTCTCACAGTATTATTATCTGAAGTTCACTTGCATAAAACTACTTTATCTGGTATTTTATTATAGCTGTTTAATTGTTTCCTTTTGTTTATATTTCATGTTGAGAAGGAAAATAATATATAAATTTTACTTAAAAGTAGAAATGTGTTGATAAACAGGAACATGAAGAGCATTTCTTTTTGTATCAGTTTTCCTGATTTTTATTTTCTGTGTATGATTTTAAAATAATTGAGTATCGGTTACTATTCTTTTATGAACCTTTGGGAATATATTTTAACAAGACAAAATGTGTTTGATTCATGTCGAATTTATTGCTTCATAGAAGCCTTAACATAGCTTATCAGTGATAGTTCTTTATTGGTTTTCATTGTGGTTTTAAGTCAGAGAAGCTGTGAAAAGAAAACTTGAGCTAGAAAAGTGAAAAAGACAAAAGTAGCAAGTTTTCTTTTTTGAGCTTGAACTTGGAAAATGATGAGTAGAGAAGTGAAAACTAGTTTAAGCTTTTGTTCTCCAGCAGCCATTAACTTTTATGATATTGGTATTTGTGTCTTTGGCAGTACATCTGTACAGTGTGACTGTACCGAGTGAATGACAGATGCTTTTAAAGAGGGGAATGGTACCCTTGGTTTTCAGTTACTGTCTACTTCTGGTTATTGAAATGCTTGATGTGTTGTCTTTTAAGCTTAGAAATATTTAGAGGAAAAGTAATTTTTCTTTTAATGAATTTTGACCTTAAAGAGTAGATTCCAGTGGTACTACTGGATTTATCCCTCTTGGCAAAAAATTGTTAACCCTTTTAATAACTTTGTTATGTTACAGGATGAATCTGGCTATCGATGGTCAAGAGATGATCATTCTGCAAGCCGCCAGAGTGATTACAGGTAAAAAGATAAGAGAGTAACAAAAGTATTTTCACCCTGTTGGATGTGTGCTGGCATATAGCTGAAAATACTATGATTTCAAATTTTGAAAGCAGTAAGCTTTTCTTTTATATTCTTTTTGTGGCCATAATAGAACTGCTAATTAATATTCTACTTATTGACATTTTGTAATTGATAATGTAAATACTTTAAAATAACTTGAATTATTGATGTAGTCTTACAAGTGTTTTGTGAAGTATATAAGGTATATGCTTGCTGAATTAGAAGTAAAGCATTTCTTTTACTGGTAGTGTTTCAGTTACTTTTCTCTTGTTGCTGGGACAAAATACCTGACTCAAGCAGTTAAAGATGGAAAGATTTATTTAGCTCACATTTTGTGTAAATTTTAGTCTGAAACCAGCTGGCTCCAAGCAAGGGACAACAGTTCATGGTGGCAGAAGACAGCAAGAGCAAGGCAGGCAGGCAAGAACATGTCTTTTCCTCCTTTCCATTGTCAGCAGGTGGCCCATCCTTGGGTAGGTGTAGCACTCAGGTCATCTCCCTGCACTCCTCTTTTATGGGCTGAGGATGTTTACAGAGTGAGGACCCTAGTCCCCCAGTCCCCCTACCCAGCTGCTGAGTCTTTAGTTAAATTTCTGAACTTCTCAAGGTGAAACAATCTGTCTACCATTACATGTAACCTTCTGAAATTCTAAGGTGTTCTCAGTTGCTTTATTCCAATTAATAAAATACTCTTGGGAAAAAGCGTTTTGAAAGGGCCTCAGTCTTTTGTTAGCTTGGGGTACTCATAAAGGATCTGATAAAAAATTTTGGAGATAAAGTCTGTGGACAAAGCTGAGCACCATAGCACAAGGAGCCTACTGATTGCAGGTTTGAGCCCGGCGTATGCAATTTAGTGAGAGGTCTTAAAAAAAAGTTCAGATGTGTAGGTCAGGTGTAGAGTATAATCTCTTATCCTGTTTTGAAAAAAAAAATTAGGGACAAATTACCAACTTTTTGTTTGTTTAATTTTGGGTACTGAGTGTGCACTCACTCCATACTGAGCTCTCAGGTGTTTGTTTTCTTATTTTCTTAAAAAAAATTTTTTTTTAGGAATAGGGAGAATTAATTGAGAGGAAAAAAAGCTTCTCTAAGGGAGACACAAGAGGACATAGAAGGTGGGATGCTCACAGACCCCATTTTTCAAGGGTGCTTTTATAGTTTTATATATTTTTGTGTGTGTGTTATAGATGTTCAAGTTTATCTATGGAAACACACAATAGGGCCTTTTGTTTGCCTTTAAAATTGTTGTAATCTTGTATGCACTTTGCATTTTTATTGAGTTATTTTTATTTTCTTCAGGGGGCAACAGTGGTAATTACATTGCACATTGTCATCCCCAAATCATTCACCCAGAGCACAAGACATCTGCATTCAATTGTCTGAACAATGCGAGTACAAATCTTTTTCAGTGAGCTTAGAGAAATCAGTAGTATAACTATCTTAATTATTTTTATATACATATACAGACACATGTTTTTTCTTTTTCTTCTTTTTTTGTCTTTTTTGAGACAGGGTTTCACTGGGCAGTTCAGGCTGGCTTTGGGCTCACTTTGTAGCCCAGGCTGGTTTTGAACTTGCAAAGATCCTCCTGCCTCAGCCTCCAAAGTGCTGGAATTACAGGTGTGTGCCACCACGCCTGGCCACATGTTTTTTCTTTCACTTCTCACACTAAGGAAACAATATGATGTTTACATGTGTGTCTCATTTATCTCACTAATATTTATGTTCTCAAGATGCACCCATTTAACTATAAGTCTTCAGTTTATCCTTCATTATGGCTGAGTATAAGACACTACATCTTTTTTATCCATTCTTCAGTCGATGGGCATTTAGGTTGTTTGTAAGATTTGGCTGTTACACATTGTGTTCCTATAAACATAGGAGCACGTATATCACTGTGGTATGATGTTTTTAATTCTTTTGGGATGACACCCAGAAGGAGAATAGCTGGGTTGAATGGGACCTCTAGTCCTAGTTTTATTAAGAAATCTCCACACTTATTTCCACAGTGGTTGTACTAGTCTGCATTCCCACCAACAGTGGAGAAGGATTCCTTTTCTCCCCACAGCCCCTCCAGCATTTGTTTTTTTTTCAGCTTTTGTTACTGCAGGATTTCTTGATAGAAGTCACTCTTGCAGTGTTGTTTTAATTTGCTTCCCTTGAATGACCAGTGTGTTGAACATTTTTTTGCATATTTATTTGCCATTTGTATTTCTTCATCTGAGAAGTGTGTGTTCATCTCAGATTTTTTGATTGGGTCTTTAAATCTGGGAAGACTGTTTTTTTTGTTTTGTTTTAAGTTCTTTATATGTTCTTGATAGTAATCCTTTGAGGAACAGGTGGCAAACATTTTCTCCCACATTATGGGTTGTCTGTTCACTCTGCTGGTGGTTTCTCTTACTGTGGGAAAGCTTTTCTATAAGGTAAGATCCCAGTTATTGATTCTTTGTGATAGTTCCTGTGTAATCTGGATTTTGTTCATTAAGTCCTTGCCTATACCAATGTCTTTAAGAGTTATACCTACTTTATCTTCCAGCACATTTAATGTTTCTGCTTTAATGTTGCAGTCTTTGATCCATTCTGATTTTAGCTTAGTACATGATGAAAATATGGGTCCAGCTTTAATCATCTGCCTGTGTAGAATCAGTTTTTCCAGCACCATTTATTAAAGAGGCTATCTTTCTTCCAGTGAATGTTTTTGTCACCTTTGTCAAAGATAAAGTGGCTTAGTGTGTCTGCAGTTGTTTCTGCATCTTCTAATCTATTCCATTGTGCCAGTACCACACTGTTTTTGTCTCAGTAGCTTTATAGTGTAATTTCAAGTCAGGAATTGTGATGCCCTCTGTCTTGTCTTTGTTGCCCAGGATGGCCTTTGGTATTCTAGGTTTCTTCTTGTTCTAGATAAATTTATAGACTTGTTTGGTCTAGTTCTGTGAGATGTGCTCTTGGAATTTTGATTGGGATTGCATTGAATCTGCATAACAATTTTGTAAGTATGGCCATTTTTACTGTATTGGTTCTTCCTACCCAAGAGCACAGGATATCTCTCCATTTTCTAATCTCTTCAATTTCCTTTTTCAGAGTACTGTAGTTTTCAATGTAGAGGTCTTTTACATCTTTTGTTAGATTGATTCATGGGTATTCAATGTTTTTTGGATGTTATTATAAAAATAGTTTCCCTAATTTCTCTCATTGAGTTTGTTATACATGTACAGGACAGCTATTGAGTTTTGAGTGTTGACTTTGTAACTAGCTATGTTAACTGAATTTGCCTATTAAATATAGTAGTCTTTTGGTGGAGTTTTGGGGATCTTCTAAGTAGAGTATCATGTCATCTGCAAATAAGGATAATATAACTTGTTTCCTGTCTTTAGTCTCTTTATTTCTTTGTCTTGTTTAATTGTTCCTGCTAAAGTTTCCAGGACTGTGTTGAATAATAGTGGAGACAGTGGACATCCTTGTCTTGTTTCTGATTTTAGAGTGAAACTTCAGTTTTTGTCCATTTTGTGTGACATTGACTGGCAATTTGTCATAGATGACCTTTATCAGGTTGAGATAAAGTCCATCTATTCCAATTTTCTGTAGAGTTTTTATCATGAATGGGTGTTGAACTTTGTCAGAAGCTTTTTCTGCATGTATTGAGATGATCGTATGATTTTTGTCCTTGGCTCTGTTAATATGGCATATTACATTTTTGAATTTACATATGTTGAACCATCCCTGCATTCCTGGGATGAATCCCATTTGATCATAGTTTACAATGATGACGATTTGCTGTTGCAACTTCTCTTCAGATGGTGCTTGAGGTTCTTAGGTTAAGGACCAAGAGAGAGTGAGAAAATAAAGGGACCAAAAAAGCTTAAGGTCAGGTGGAACCCTTACTGTCCTGTTGGGAGAGAAGGAGCTGCTCAGCCATTGTAGCACATTTATTTATCCTCCACACAATCCCAAGAAGAATGTCAATTTCAACCCTGCTGCCTGGCAACTTGTTTACTTGACTGGCTTGGGCCCCTTGTCTTCTTGGAGCTGAAAACAGCTTGTTTACTTGGCTTGTTTTGGACTGTTTTTTTTAGGGCTGGCCTTGGTTTAGCCTCATATTTGATCTACCTCCAGTTTCAGTGGCTCCCTACAGTTTGCTGCAGTTTGTTTGCCAGAGTCTTATTGAGGATTTTTGCATCAGTGCTCATTAGGGAAATTGGCCTGTAATTTTTTTTCTTAGTTGGGTTCTTCTTTGGTTTTGGTATCGGGATAATACTTGCTTTCAGGAATGAATTTGGAAGTATTGCTTCCTTTTCAGTTTCATTAGAGTTTGAGAAGTAGTGGCATTAGGTCTTGTCTGAAATGTCTTTCTTTTTTTCTTTTGGTATTGGGGATTGAACTCACAACCATGCACTTGCAAGGCAGGCACTTATGCCGCTGGGCTAAATCCCTGGCCCCTTGTCTAAATTTCTTGTAGAATTCAACAGTGAATCCATTGAGGCCTGGGCGTTTCTTTGTTGGTGGTTTTTAATTACATCCTTGATTTCATTTATTGATACAGGGTTATTTAATATTTTTATGTCTTCTTGATTCAGCTTTGGTAATCATATGGATCTAGAAATCTGTCCGTTTGATCTATATTTTCCATCTTATTAGAATACAGGTTTTCACTTGAGAGGCTGAGGCAGTAGGATTGTTGCAAGTTTGAGACCAGCCTAGACTACAAAGTGAGTTCAAACTCTGAACTGCATAATGAGACCCTGTCTGAAAAAGACAAAAAAGAAAAAAGAATACAAGTTTTCTAAGTAGATAGAGATGATTTTCTGGATTTCTGAAAGGTCTGTTGTGATTTCACCCTTTTTATTCATTATGTGCATTTGTGTCTTTTGTGTCGTTCTCCCCCCCCCCCCCCCCCCCGCCCCGGGCTCACTTTGTAGCCCATCCTGGTCTAATTTGCAGCAATCTTCCTGTCTCATCCTTCTGAGTGTTGGGATTACAGGCATGGACCTTCTCTTTTAATGGTAAGTGTTAGGCTAAATCAAGATGCAGTTGATACCACTGAGGTAGGCAAGGTTGAAGCAAATAGCGATTACTTTATTGCAGACCTGGTGTGGTCAGGCCAAGGGTGAAACGACTGTTGAGCAAGGGGTAAGGACATATCTTTATAGGGAAATTTAAATAAGGGAGGGGGAGACCTGTTGCTAGGGGACTCTGCAGGGTGGGGGATTAAATTTTAGGGGCTTTCCAGGGGGTAACAGTGTGGGTCAGAGTGGGTTTAGGATGTGATGGGTTCAGGATGTTTCTGGTGGTTAGAACACAAGGGCAGAGTTGAGGTTGTTGGTGGGTTCTTATTCTAGGAATCCAGGGAGCAGGTAGAGTCCTTCAAGTCAAGTATAAAGCTAGGAAAAGGTTTTTTATTCTGTCTGGGTGGGGAACTCAGCCTGGGGTCCTAACAATAAGGTTGACTAAAGGTTTGTCAGTTTTACTTAATCTTTCAAAGAACCAATTGTTTGATTCATTGATTCCTTGAATTGTCTTTTTAGTCTCCAGTGTATTAATTTCTGCTCTGATATTTATAATTTCCTCCCTTGTACAACTTTTTGGCTTAGCCTGCTCTTTTTCTAGAAGTTTGAGGTTCAACATTAAGTTTATATGTGCTTGCTCTGTTTTTGTGATATGAATATTTAGTGCTATAAATTTCCCTCTTAACACTGCTTTCCATGTGTCCCAGGAGTTCAGTATGTTGTATTGTCCTTATCATTCAGCTATAACAGCCATCTAATTTCTTTTTTAATTTCATCTATGACTTATTGGTGTTCAGTAGGGTGCTACTTATTTTCCATGTATTATGAAGTTCTTGGGGTTTCCTTTGGCATGGATTTCCAATTTCATTGTATTGTGATCTGATAGTATGCATTGGACAATTTGAATTCCTTTGCATTTATTTAAGCATATTCTGTGAGCCAGTATGTGGTCTATTTTGGAAAAGGTCCCATATGCAGCTGAGAAGAATATGTATTCTGATGTTGTTGTGTGATATTGTGGTGGTATCTCTAGACATCTACCAAGTCCATTTGTTCAAAAGTTTGATTTAGGGGCTGGGGGTTAAGCTCAGGGGCATAAGTGCCTGCCTGGCAAGTGTGAGGTTGTGAGTTTGATCCCCGGTACCCCCCCCCCCCCAAAAAAAAAGTTTGATTTAGTTCTAATATTTCATTATTGATTTTTTTTTTTTTATCTAATTGATCAGTCTTTTTGTGACAATGGCATACTGAGACCTCTCAATACAATTGTATTATGGCTTATTTGATTTTTTCATGTCCATTAGTAATTGTTTTGTATAGGTGGGTGCACTATATTTGTTGCATATATATTTATGATTGTTGTCTTTTCCTTTTAGATTGTTCCTTTTACAAGGATGTAGTGACCTTCTTTATCTCTTTTCATCAGTCTTGGCTTGAAATTCACTCTGTCTGCAAATAGAATAGGTACTCCTGCTTTTTTCTGGGTTCCTGCCACATGAAGTATTGTTTTGTATCCTTTAAGGCTGTGAATTTCTTTTTATATTAAATGTGTTTCTTGTATATTGGATCTTCCTTCTTGATTCCTTCTGCCAGTCTGTGTCTCTTGATTGGTAAATTAAGACCATTAACATTAAAGGTTATAGCTGCAATGTATTGACTTATCCTTGTCATGTAATTTTCCTGTTGTTTTCTCTCTCCCTTTTTATTTTCCCTTCCCTCTAATTGTTTGCTTTCCCTGGTGGATTCCTTGTATTGCTGTTCACGGAGCTGTAGTCCTTATTATGTCTTTCTCGAATGTCCTTGAGAGCATTTTGGAGTGGTGGTTTGGTAGTCATAAATTTTCTTAGACCATTCTGGATAGGAGAAACATCAACTGTCAAACCTCCAGCAGAAATAATATATATGTTTGCAGATGAGGAGGCACATGGCTGCAATCCTAGCATATAGGAGGTCAAGACAGAAGGATCACGTTCACAGACAGCCTGGGCTACATAGTGAGACCCCTATCTCAAAAAACCAAAATAATAATACAAAGATGTGTGTTTATGGTTGGCATAGCTATACTGCAGGATAGATGGGTGAGCTGAGATGCAGGCAGTAAGCAGAGCATACTGTTGGCCTACTAGTACAATTGAAGTAGGTGGTAAAGGACGATTTATGCTAATATTCATCAATAAGAGCTCTGTATCATTGTCTGACTGTGGTGGGAAAGACATAGTGATTGGTTGGTTCTGTACTTACAGACTATGTAGTAAATTTGAAATGCAGGGCTGTTATAACATGTCAGTATGGTCAGTGACCCAAGCGTCCTCAGCCCTTCTTACCATAGGGAACAGCCTCACTCATGCTAAGTAAAGAAACAGCTCTTCATAGTTTCATTAATTCTTTTTTTTAAATTTTAAAGATAATAAAACCAAACAAAATAGAACAGAATAGAGTCAATCAAAACAAAGCAGTGAACATGATAGAGGACTTTAGAACAAGATAATAGGAAATCAACAATGGCTGCCATAATGCCTCTTGTTATCTTTAAAGTAGGTGCTATCGGACATAATACAATCAAACAAAACAAAACAAACCAAGTCAGCGCCATTTTCAGACTGTGGAGGGAGAGAGAACCAGGCCTTACCAGGAGGCGAGCTGCCCAGCATGCCTGGAAGCCAGCATGTGTGAGTTGCTGCCACAGGGGGGATAGCCAGACTCAAGCCTCTCTTTGTGAGTCAGGGATATTCACAGGCGGTGGTGGTGGTGATGGTGGTGGGCGAGACAAGTAGGCCTCACAAGGAGGTATTCTTTCCCTGGAAACCATATCATTTTCATTGTTTTGTTGTGCTGAGTTTTATTCACTTTTGTTTTGTTCATGTTAAATCTGATGGCATGAGCAGCTGTTTAAAAGATAGCAAGACATACTGTGGTAGCCATTGTGGATCTACTGTTGGCTTTTTTTTTTTTTTTTTGGTTTTTTTGATACCAGGGATTGAACTCTCAACCTTGCACTTGCCAGGCGGGGGCACTTACACCACTGAACTAAATCCCCGGCTACTGTTGGCTTGTTTGCAAGTTCTTTATTGCATTCATTGTTTTGTTTTTGTTTCTATTCTGTTCTGTTCAATTTTTACTATTTCCAAAGGTATCTGCGGCTACTTTTATGACAATAAAAGGCATTACAGTAACTTGTTGATTTTTGTAAGGTTTTGAAGTGCTGTATCACTTATACTGGTCTATTTTGATTGGTTTTATTCTATCCCCCCACCCCGGTTTTATCCTCTTTAATAAAAAATAAAGAAATAAAGCAATGCTGGGCTTCAAAACAAGATAATGGGAAATCAACAATGGCAAATAGTATATCTTGTTATCTTCAGAGTAGCTGCCCATACCATCAGGTATAATGAAATCAAAACAACAGAACAAAACCAAACAAAACAGAACAATGAAAACAATACATGGCTTCAAAACAAGATAGTAGGAAATTAACAGTGGCTACCACCTTCCCTTTAGATATTTCCTTTCCTTTCTCTTTCACAACATCAGTTATACATTTTAGATCCCACTAACTCCTTCAGTTTTTCATACTAGGGAGACAACACAATGTTCACCCATGTGAGTCTGACCCATATCACCCATAAGCATGATCTCAGATTGCTTCCATTTACCTACAAGAGCTTCGTGCTTATTCTTCTTTTTAGCTGAGTAACTTTCCATTATATAAAAATGCCATATCTTTCTTATCCATTCTGTGGTTGATGGGCAAACTACCCTTGCCTTTTTTCTGGTTCTCTGTCACATGGACCATTGTTTCCTCTCCTTTGACTTGTTAGTCTACAAATTTCCTTTGGTGTTAAATGTTTCTTGCATACTGCATATTGATGGATCTTGTTTCTTGATCCATTCTCCCTGTTTTTTTTTTTTTTTAAATTGGTGAATTGAGGCCATCTACATTAATGGTTATGGCCAACATGCACTGATCCTTAAGTATTCACTGTATGATTGGTTTGGTGGTCCTGAATTCCTTCAGTTCTTTGTTATGGAAGTATCTTATTTCTCCATTAATTTTGAAAGATAGTTTTGCAGAGTACACCAATCTGGGTTGGAAGTGTTTTCTTTTAGGACTTGAAATGCTTTACTCCAAGCTCTCCTTTACTTTAAATATGTCTGTCACATCTTTGATTCAGGCACATTTCTTTTGGAGGGTACTGGCCTAACTCTTAACTTCCCCTAAAGATCCAGATAAGGTCTCAGGTACTCTCTCACATGCGCCATTTAGAGCTCAGGCTTCTTCCAAGCCGGGGTTTTCTCCACAATGCCTGTTGGGTAGTGGGCAGCAGTATGCATAACCAATACCTGAAGAAGGGAGTTAGCCAATTTTACCACTTTATTGAAAATTGTACTTAGGATATTTGTGTAGTGCAGTTTTTTTTTTTTTTTTTACAAATATTAATATGTTTTCTGGTGGGTTTGATGGTCCCTGAGGCTGAAATAAGGCACTTAACCCACTCTTTTAAAAAATGTGTCCGCAGATTTGCTGACTCCATTGCTGAAAAGTAAGAGAGACGTGAGTGAGGTTCATTACAGGTAAAGATATTGTACTCAGTCAAGAGCCTAGTGAGATTGCCCCAAGAAATGAGGCACGATACAGTTAGGAACTGATGTCCTATGTTTCTGGAGGTGGAAATCTGTGGTATTTAATGACCAGTAGTCTTGGTCTCAGTCTTAGTCTTAGAGGTCAGCAGAAGATGGCGCGCTCTTAGGCTATTCCTCTGGGAAATAGGAAAAGGTATCTTCTTGTAAAAGGGAATGGGCAGGACCCTTTGCATCTGAAAGTGAGCTGCTCAGCTTTGCTGTTTTGGGAAAAGGAAAGGAAAGGAAAGGAAACTAGGCTTATGTTCTGAAGCTGTAGTTCTTTAAAATACGATTTTTAAAAATTTTGATATTCTCATCTTCTTTCTACATAACTTCATTTCTTCTATGCTACCTCAGGTGAGCAGTAGAAGAGACTGGCAAGAAGGGGAGGAGAGACAATCCTCTGTTCTGCTGAAACTCCCCAGCCACCCCAGGCCACACTCGGCATTGCAAATTGTGCTGTGACTTTACTGCCATCTGGCGGTGGTGGTAGGAAACTGTAGTTCTTCCTTTTGCCTTGTTTTCAGTAGGAGGCAGTCTTTCCTCTGAAGGTGAGCCTGCTTTTCCCCATGAGCTAGGTACATGTTCCTTAAGACCTGATCTGATTTCAATGTAGGAAACCTCAGTATTCCTTCTTGGAATACTCTTTCTGTGGCTTCCCAGAAAATGTACTCTTGTATTTTGTTTCCTTCCTTTTTTTGTGATTCCACAAACATCTTGGAATAAAGTTGTGAGTCACATAAGGAGGTTAGGAGAGTTTTAATTGGAAATGACAATAAAAATAGCCCTTGAACTTCCAGGAGGGGTCCCAAGTGTGTGGCCATGTGGCCTCTTGATCCAGAGCTAATTATAGATAGGTAATTGGGGTACATTGCTGTACCTGGCCACTTTAGACATAACCTGTGAATATGGATCCTTTGCTTTTACTTCCATGTCTCAAATCAATTTTTATCATTTCACTAATCTGTCACATTAGAGTTCTGGGGAGTTGCTTGGCATTCCTTATCTTTCACACTCTGTAGTCAAATGTATACCACTTCGCATGGAGTCTGAAAGGTATTTTCCTGTACCTGTAAAATTTGTAACTCCATGTAAGGTGTCACTTATTTTCTCTTATCTAAGTAGACTCTTACTCTCTAGATCTTTGTTTGTTTTCTTGGTTCTTTAAGAGAAAGTCGTACTATGTAACCCTGGCTGGCCTTAATTTAACCTCAGGGCAGTCCTCCTTTCTCAGTGTCCAAGTACTAGGATGATAACTGTGTACCATGACCGTGGCTTCGGCATAACTCTCTTGACTGTATACATATATGTTGTGTGTATTTGTTTAATGTCAGCTTTTCATCACTAACTTTTGACTAACCTTTGATGTTGGTATGATCCTATAATTTTAGTTACTAGTTTTTACTCTTAGAATTTTTAATACTTTGTTACTAGTGTTCTGTATGAGTTCATTTATCATAAGTGAATTTTAGTTCCTTTCTAATTTTTCTCAGGGATGCGTAATTGCATTTAGCAGTATTATAATTTAGGTGTGAATTATCTC
Organism: Hydrochoerus hydrochaeris; assembly: GCA_004027455.1. Taxonomy (NCBI): domain Eukaryota; kingdom Metazoa; phylum Chordata; class Mammalia; order Rodentia; family Hydrochaeridae; genus Hydrochoerus; species Hydrochoerus hydrochaeris. Next base: position 215,505 of record PVLA01002580.1, on the reverse strand, counting down.
AGATTCAATTGAATTTTAGGACAACAGCTTACATATATGGTGGGAATTATTAATACAGTGAAATTCTTTCCTGAGATTTGAAATTTGGGAAAAGGAAAGGAAAGGAAAGGAAACTAGGCTTATGTTCTGAAGCTGTAGTTCTTTAAAATACGATTTTTAAAAATTTTGAGATTGTGTGCCAGTAGTTCAGGAGTAGAATGCTTGCCTAGTGTGCTCAAAGCTCTGGGTTTGAACCGCAACACAACAAAAAGAAAAAAATTCCTTAGCTTTATTTCACCTGCTTATGTCTGAAATTTAATGTTACATTTGTTTTAATATGAAATATGTTTGTTAAACATCATTTAAATTCCATTTGCTTGAGTGTCCCTTTACTAGAGGTTCATAGGTGATAGCTGTACTGTGTTTGTTAGCTTTTCTCGTTGCTGAAAAATTACCCAGCACTTACACCTTAAAGGGGAAGTGGTTTAGTTTGGCTTCTGAGTTCAGAGGTGTCAGTCTGTGCCTAGCTAGTGCCCAGGCAAAAACGTTACTGTGGAAGGGTGTGGTGGAGCAGACGGGTCCCTTCATGTGATGAGAGATGGAATGCAGGGGATATAGCTGGCGAGGTCCCTCAGCTCCTGACGACTTAATCACCCTGCCATCCAACCAGTTGTCCAAGGGTCTCTTAGTCCAGCCAGATTATTTAGGGATGGACAACAATCCCCCTTTTTAGGACTCAAACTCAGGCCACAAATTTAACAGGTCTAGATTAAGATTTCTCAACTTGGCATTTAAAGCTCCGGACAAGATCCTTTTCTGGTGTGTGTGTGTGCATGTGCGTGTGCATGCGTGTTCGAAGTTTTATTATCACCTTTGGCCTCTCCCAAATGCTGCTCTCTCTCCCCATGACAAACCCTCACCTTCTAGACACTGTCAGTTGGTACCCTGGGTAGGGTGTGGGGCACAAACCAGGAGCACACACAAGATGTACAACCCTATGGGATACTTAGGACCAGGTGTTTTTCAGATTTTAGTTGTTTAGATTGTAGAATATTTGCAGAAACTTAACAGGTTGAGCATCTCTAATCTCAAGTGCTCCAAAATTTAAGTTTTTGAGTATGATGTTAGTATGCAAAAACTTTGAGATTTTGGAGCTTCTTAAATTAGGAACCCTTGAGCTGGGGATTTAGCTCAGCAGCATAAACGCCTGCCTTATAAGCATATGGTGGTGAGTTCGATCCCTGGTACAAAAAAAAAAAAATCTTGGAGACATAGGGGTAGGCAGAGAACTCATGAACAAATCGCAAGCTGCACAGGAAATACTTCAAAGAATCAACTGGGATCTCATCTTATGGGCTGGGGATTTAGTTCAGTGGCATAAGCGCCTGCCTTGCAAGTAAGTGCGCAGTCATGAGTTCCATCCTTAGTACCCCACCCCCCAAAAAATAGGAACCCTTAATCTCTACTTTCCTGAGAAGGCAATAATAGGTTTTGAAGTGTTTCTTTTGAGAAATCTTTTGCATTACTAATTTTTGAGAGCATAGTAAGGGTATTGTATTGTTATGGTTTATCAGTAATGAAAAGAGATAGAAAATAGGTGCTTCTGTTTTTCACATTTTAGAATTTGTGCTAGTGTGGAATAAAGTACCTTTATTAAAATATCCACTAAAAAAATGATGCATTCCTAATTATATTTCACCAGTACACTTTCAGTTTGTTCACTCATTTCAGCAGTTAGAGAGCCAGGATTACAACATAAAGGGTAACTTGTAATTAGACCTTTTGCCATTTGTGTTTCTATACATGGGTTATAATCAATTTATTTTATTCTTTCTTCAAAGGGACATGAGAGATGGCTTTAGACGAAAAAGTTTCTACTCTTCCCATTATGCAAGAGACCGGTCTCCTCATACAAGGGAGCCTCCTTTTTTCCGAGAATCACCTGTAGGCCGAAAGGACTCTCCACACAGCAGATCTGGCTCCAGTGTCAGTAGCAGAAGCTACTCTCCAGACCGAAGCAAGACATACTCTTTCCACCAGTCTCAGCATAGAAGTATGTATTTGAAGACTTCCGTTTTCTTTCACAGCCTCCAATGAAGGGAGTGTACTGAGTCAGACTGCCTTATAGATGTTATGGAAGGTAGTCTTTTCTATTTAACTTTTTAGTTTGAAAACTTTAAATCACAGTACAGATAATTTATTGAAGTTGGAATCTACATGATACTTCATCTTCAGATCTGTCAGTCTGTAGGACACCTTTGTGATCGTGTCTGAAAGTCGTACACTCCCATGTTTCCTGGTAAGTCCTGTGCCAGGCCAACCTCTTCAGCCTTCTGTCCCTAGATGATAATCTTTATGTATCTGATAGTTTGATTTACATGAAAAGACCAGTGGTCTCTCCTAAATATATGCTGTAGCTTTATAGAATTGAGAGCTGCAGTGCACTTAAGTTCATTCTTTTCCTACTTGGAATTTGTGGCAGGGCAGATGAGGTGAGGAATATCTGCCAGTACTCTGGATTCTGTGTTGTCATAGTTGTGATCCTGGCTGAGTCTCTTAGTGTATTGGATTAAAAACAAAGCATTCATACAGAGCATTCTCTAGACCTTTCTGCCTGCCGTGAACTCATTTGTAAAACACCTCCTTATTCCTTCTGTGTGCAAGGCACTGCATTAGATTCAAGAATATCCCTGTCTCTAAGGAAGTAGTGTGTGTGTGTGTGTCTTTATTTTCCACCACTAATAACACCTTTATCAGTGTGGTTATATATATAAAATGGGACTTTGATGCAAAAACTATAGGCTCAAAATGAATTCACATGCCACGAAGGTGCTATTAAGGGGAGAGCCAGACTCTCATTCTGGAGACAGGAGAACATGTCATGCAGGATGGACCCTTAGTTTAGATTTCAGCAAGTACAGAAGTGCTTTCTAAGTAGAAAGAATTCTAAGCCCAGATGAAGAGAGCAGAGCAATCTAGGGGTTCTCCCTACCCCCTTTCCTATACACTTCCTTCCCATTACTGTGTAAGAGTTTTAACCAACAGCCTTTCCTTTTGTGTGATGAGAGGGATGGAGTCCACTGTCGTCATCACATTGATTTCCTTTGTGGCTGTTGCTGACTCTTGTGTTCAGGAAATATTTGACAAGATATAAAATGAGTTTATGAGTGATTGTGCTAGAGGGAAGGCTGTCGCTTGAAAGATTAAAAACAAAAATAGCTTCTTCCATATCCCTGGATGCTTCAAAGGTGCTCAGACACTTCTGGGCAACTAAGTTGAACTGTGCAGTGTAGTGCCAACAAGCACTTTTTTCTTTGCTTTTATTCCATGTGCCCCGCCCCCCCAAAGCTTTCAAGAAGATAAACTAAATGTATGTATGTAGGTATGTATGTATGTATGTATTTATTTAGATAAACTGAATTCTAATGATTGTTCTCATGTATGGACATGCTCAAATCTAGCCAGATGCCTTTTAAGAATTTTTGTTCCAGATGTGTATGGCTTAAGTCCACATCCATTAATAATGAGGAGGAATAAGTATCCTTGGAAACTGACAAGGCTTTTTCACAAAATATAAAGACCATTATAAAATGGAAAGTTGATGTTTTTTCAATCTAGCTTATTGTGAAAGTACTAAAAATGGTTATTGGTGAGTTAACCTTGTTACTCCCATGTGTCCTCTAGAGATTTCTGGAGGAATCACCTTTCCTTTATTTATCTGCATAGCCAAAGGTGTAAAATCTTCAGATGAAATATGAGCCTTGGTGTCATGCTCTCCTTAACATTACTAGTACACCATCCCCATGCTTTGAGGTTTGATGCCGCTACTGTCTAGTGTGATAGATGATATAGCAAAGCCAGTTAGGGTAAACTGAAACAGAGCCAATGACTCTGCTGTTGCCTGCAATTTTTTTCTTTAGTCTTTTAACTTTGAAAGTCAAGTTCTTAGCCAGGCATGGTGGCACATGCGTGTAATCCCAGCACTCAGGAGGCAGAGGCAGGAGGATCCCTGTGAGTTCAAGGCCAGCTTGGGCTACAAAGTGAGTTCAAGGTCAGTCTGACCTGCATAATGAAACGCTGTCTTAAAAAAAAAAGGAAGAAAGTTAAGTTCTTGAGTCCAGATTTTAAAAACTTGTTCTGATAAAACTCTTACAAGTTGTTTGCATTGATTTCTTAACTACTTAGGCTGTACTAAGGAAATGTTTTCTATATTCTATTCATGTTTTCAGAATACTTCATATATTTGTGAGGCCAGTTTTGCTTTAGATCTGAATGCCACAGATATTGATGGCATCTTGCTTTGAAGGACTGAGAAATTGCTATCCAATTGTTAGTAGCTTAAACTGGGTTAATTAGCAATGTGTTACATTTTCATTTTCTAACATAATTGAAATTTTGGAAAGCTTTAGAGTGGTGTTCTGGTTGTTTGCATGTGCGGTGCTAGGGATAGAGCTCAGGGCATTTATCACTTTATGCAAGTGCTCTGCCACTCAGCGCTACTTCCTTAGCCCTTCATAAATTTTTAAAAATATAATTAACAGGGTAAAGTAACATTTTCTTACTCTTTAAGCCCTGGTTAAATTCTTTAACTTTTAATTTGTTAATTTCTGTTCATAGGTTTCAGAGTATTTTTATTTTATTTATAATAACTGGTTGTTTAGCCTTTGTACTTGTTGGAGGTTTCTTTTATGAGACTGCCTCTCTCTATGTAGGTCCAAGATTGCCTTGAACTCATCATCTTTCTGTCTCAGCCTCCTGAGTGCTGGGATTAAAGGCATGTGCCACCACTCCAGCCCTCTTCATAATTCCTGTGCACATTTAACATCTCTTGTGTGCTACCTTTCCACCTCAAGTTCCTAGTTTTCATTTTGTGCTTACACACTCATATCACAGCACTTTGTTTTTTCAGACAGGGCCTGTGAAACTTTGTATCACTTCATACTCACTGTCCTTTTAAATGAAACTTGTGTTTTTATCCTGTATAGGTGAGAATTTTTAATTGTTTAGTTATCCTGGCTGACCTTGGCATGGCTGTGAATGCAGCATTTAATTTGGTTGTCCATTTTGACATGCTAATGCAAGTTGTCCTAGCTAATCGCACTGTTTTATACTTTTATTACTGAACTTTTATTTATGATAAAAGTGGCAGCAGAGTTCAGCTTGGCACACTGTTCTTTAAGTTGTTGTGTAATAAGATTGCTGTATTAGATTCCAGTTTAACCACCTTTATATAGCTCCTTGTCTATCAAAGCACCTTTCCCTGTAACATGTAGTTGGTATGTCTTAGTGTTAGGTTCATATATAAAGTTAACCACCCCCCCTTTGTAACTGTCTACCTATTGGAGGAGTACTGTTATAGTCTTTTTTTTTTTTTTCCACTTCCCAGATTTAAATACATTTGGTTCCTATTGGTATTCCTTTTGTTTGGTATGCTTTCCACGTTTTTTACTTTACTGGTTTTCCTTGTCTTCCTTTTATATTGCAACATGTGAATTCAGCTTTTGTTTTCAGAACTATATTTTATTACTGACTCTTACTGAGATTGCAGGCAGGTAAAACTTACTTTGTTATGTAGTTTTAATAAACAAAATGTCCCTTAGCCTGTACATTTCTTAGGCAGAATTGTTTGTTTATAGTGATTGAATTTATAGACACCTTTGTAAAGATTCATATGTGTGTGTATACGCACATACATATATGTGTACATATATGAAAAATTTCATGTACTTGATTTTAGTTTCTTCTCTCTAGAGATGCTAAAGTCTCTTCTCATATTCAAGAATGTTCAGTTTATCTGTAAATTAAGTATCCTTGATGTATTTTGTATTAATTTTCAATAATTTGAATAGCATACACCCAAATATAGGATTTGTAGAGACCTGTGTATCTCTACTTTTGATCCACTTTGGTTGCTCGTGGCCCTCCCTTGCAACCTTTGTATTATCCTACCTTTATTTCCACTTGTGAATCTCATGAATCCCCTTGTCAACAGTTTTCTTGATAATTTTAAATTGGAGATCATTTCTCCCATTAAAACTGTGACATAAAGTTTGCATTGCATTGTTTTGAAGGTACAGGTAGTCATGGTAGTACTTGCAAACTATGTCTTTGTTTGCCCTAAACATCTTCTTGAGCCCATGAGTACTGGAATCACAGGTTTGCACCATACACTCAGCTTATGTACAATCTCTATATAAACCAAAACATATCAAACATATATATTTGTCAAGCAAGTCAGTTCTGCTCTATACCCTGTTTCATTTATGATTTATTAAGAGAGATAGGTATGTAATTAAAAAGGCAAAGGCATTTTGGGTGCTAAAATTCCACAGAGCTTGTTGCTGGTGCTTGGCTTAACCAGGAAAGTAACAGATTCAACCAACAAACTCATATCCAAAGCTCTCTTATGAGTACAGAGCTTCTCAAGCAACATTATAGAATCTAGTTCATAAATATACAAAGTTTAAGGAAAGAAAAACATTATTGGAAAGAGGTGAATAGAGAGGATAGATAGCTCTCTATTGTCTAATTATGAATGGGACTGGAATAGTGGCACACTCCTTTAATTCTAGCACTCAGGAGACTGAGATAGGAAGATGATGAGTTCCAAGCCAACCTGGACTACATAGCAAGAGGCTTTCTCAAAAAATAAATGGAGTAAGGGGAAGTAAAAAGGTTATTACTCATTGGCCCTTTGTTCACAGCTACTTTTAGAGGGGTCAGAAGCCCCATCACCTCTTGGAACTTGCCATAACTGGCTTGGCTTCTTGGTACCTCTTTCTGTGTCATCTGTTCCAGTGTTTTACGTGCTGCCTTTTTCTGTTTCAGTTGTCCCTGACCTACTTTTCAAGACCTTGTCTTTGGGGTTGGCAGCCAATTGGCAAGGGGGTATCTTACTCATGTTTGACTTAGAGTTAGTGAGGGGTCATGTGGATGTCTGTTGAAGTCAATAATTTTATGATGAATACAGTGATTCAACAGTGGATAATATAGTGACCCTTCAGTGAGTACATATATATGTATATGTGTATGTTAGTCCATAGGAGTTTTTCCCCAAGTTTGGCCCCTCTTCTGCTTTCCCGCTTATCTCTTGGTCGATACTGGTGCTTTTCCTTATCTGTTTTTTCACTGTTTATGTACTCCCATCCTTGACCTGTTTATCAGGGGAATTTGTCGTTTAAGGAATTTTAACTACTAGTCAGGATCAGCTGGAAGACCTAATAATGCTGCAGTGCTGTTTTATTGTGTACAGACCCATGTCCCTGTAAATCCTTAGAGTACAGTGATAGATTTTTGGGTATCTGAATGATGGAGGTTTTAAAACAGTAATCCTTAAGGCCATGGATGTAGGAATTTTATAGCATTCTTGTTTGGGAATGTTAGAATTGTTAGTATGTTCTTTAGCAAGCATTCATTCATAATGTATACAAATGATTAAATGTTGTATATGTATTTTAAGAGTGAGCCAGCAGACTAACAGTGAGCATTGCTCACTGGTGCAGTTGCTGGGATTCCTGGTCAGTAGATCTTTACTTCAGCTTGCTTCATCTCCGACTCCCAAGAGATACTCAGCTTGTGGGGTAGCAGAGGTGGTGAGGAGCTTTCTTTACTCTCTACCTGTGTGGTTTCTGGTACTTTTGGGTGTCTTTGACACAAGAACGTTCTTACGTTTAAACTAATTTTGTGCTCCATCAACTGAGCAGAATCCTGAGCCCTGTTTAAATTTTACTTTGAGACAACTTCTTATTAAGTTGCTCAATTTGGGCATGAACTTGCCTTCTACTTTAGTTTCTTCAGTAGGTGGGATTACGGATGTTTGCCACCACATTGTTGTTTGATACTTTGTTCAATGAACCTGTAAATCTCTAAGAAATAACTTTTTTCCTAAGCAAAAACGCCAAATTCCAATCTCTTTGTCTGTGACCCCAAAAAAGAAACCATTTACTCAGCATTTGTATAATTTGAGACATTATTTTTTCATACTCATTTCTATTTCAAAACTTCAGCTGTTAAAGGAGAAACCTATGCTGTGAAATTTGTTTCTTTGAACTCAAAGTACTTATCTGTATTTATCATACGCTGCTTGAGAATCAAGTGCTCTAACTTCATTATCTCTAGTGGTTTTTTGTTTTTTTCTGTAAGTATCCTTTGTTCCTTTATGAATTATCAAATAATTAGTAGCACTTGATAAAAGTTGAAGAATACTGGTTAAGCAGGAAAAGTTATTTGGAAAGAATTTGAAAGATCATATTATATTTATATTTAGCTACTGTATTTAAAGGGTCATCTAATAAAAGTTTTAAAACATTTCTTGAATTTTTTGAACAATAAGTTGTGTCTCCAGTTTTTGATTTCACCTCAGTGGCAAATACAACATTTTTACTGGTGTGTGGAACCAGTTCATTCACTTACAACAGGGCTCCTTTGTTATAAGCCCCATCATAAGTTCAAATATTGTTACGTTAAAGTTAATTCACCTAACTTACTTATCTCCATAGCTTTGTGACACACTAAGGTGTAGCTTAACCTTAAGATGGGTGTAGAAGACTGAGAATGGTGGCTTGCTGTCACTGCTCAGCATTGAATGTATCGTATAGTATATTGTTAGCCCCAGAAAAGATCAAATTTGAAAGTGTATTGTCTTAGTTACTTTTCTTGTTGCTAAAATACCAGACACTGAAGGTTAAAGGAAGAAAAGTTTATTTTGGCTCACAGAGTTTAATGGTTTCAGTTCATAGTTGGCTGGCTCTACAGCACAGTGCGTGGCAGAGGAACATCGCAGAGGAGAAACAATTCATGGTGGGCAGAAAACTGGAAAGCAGTGAAGTAACAAGCAACAAGTGATGGCAGCAGCCTTCTTTCTGTCTCTCATACTCTGTATGCCCTTAGGATATAGCATTCATACCCAGGGAGGGCTTTCCCATTACCCACACCCAGAACTAAGCCAAATGAATCAGTGGACTAACTTAGTCACTACATATCCTTAATCCCAGCATTGCACACTGAATCCCAGCTTCACGGACACTAGATCACACCTCTAAAAAGCTCCGTCTATGACTGCATGAAGCTTGAGGGCAAGGGGGACTTAGACAGAAGCCATAACATACAATTTTCACCTAATGCATATAGTTATTCTACTATTGTAAAGTTGGAAAATTGTAAGTTAATCGTAAGTCAGAAAGCATCTCTCTTAGATATCCTTTGGCTTTTTTTTCTTCTCATTATTTAACTCAATAGATATAAACTCTAATTTACATAGTGCTACTCTCAGAATTTTTTCTTCCTGGTTTCATTCTTTTGTCCTAATTTAGCACTCATTTTTGTCATGAAGTCACAGGAAAGGTAAGAATGTACTGAGCCTTTTTACCTTAGTGTCAAGTAGAAAGTTAGTGTTTGCTTACCAATGTCATGTGTGAGGTGATTGAGGTAACAGTGAAATAGGTGAGGAGTAGCATTCTAATGTACTGTAGAATGGCAAGTGAAAAAGACAGATGTGAGAGACATTTATATTTATGGTGTTGAATGGAGGCATGCAAAAATAGTAGAGTAAAAAGTATTGAGGTTAGGAGGAGTACTCACATTTAGGGAACAGAATGATACAGAGGACTAACACAAAAATAGAAAGGCCTTGGAGTCTGAAATATGTTATAGATGTGGTCCTGAGCCTGTGGCATTATCATGAAGTGATGGGGTCTTGGAGATGGTAGGGCTTGGTTGGAGAAGTTGTGTTGTTGGAGCATGCCCTTGAAAGAGATACTGGGACTGTAGCCGTTTCTCTACTGCCATGTGCTGCATTGTTACCTTGATCACATGCCTCCTCCTTCCATGTTTACTATGTTACTGTAGGCCCAAAGCAGTGGGCCAACTGACCATGACTGGAACCTCCAGAACTGTGAGCCAAGATAATCCTTTGGTCCTTATAAGTTTGTATCTCAGGGATTTTATCATAGTGATGGACAGATGATACAGACATAAATATCAAGCACCAAAATATTTAGAATATTTCGCTATATGTCACTAAAATCCTATGGTAGATAACAAGAGTGAGACTGTTGGTTTCAATGTGTCTGAACCACTGAAAACTGGGTAACTGGGTGAGTTTAAGAGCAGTGCAGTTGTTGCAAAAAAAAAAAAATTAATGGTATGAAACTAACTACTTAAATAATTGTTCCAGATCCTTTAATTCTGCTGAGTGGTTTTACTTGCTGTTAGGAAATTAATTAGTCTACCAACTCTAGAAAACATGAATAAGAATCTATAATAAATGTGTTAATAACTTAAGTCTCTCTAAAATTTGGAATCAGAACTAATAGACACATAACCAGTGGTGTGTTAGTAAATTGTGTTGCATTTGCTGATGTCATTCATAAGGGTTCATTTCATACCATCAACACAAATTGACTGAACACAGAGTTTGGAAGGTGGATGCAGTCCACTCTTACAGCTGATATGAGATGATGAGAGATCCAGTGGCACATCTGTGAAATATCCCTAGCCTTATATTTTGGCTTGGTTTGAAAAAGAATTTGAGGTGGCTTAATGAAATAAACAATAAAACAGGATTAAGTAAATGCATGGGTTTCCTGTAAAAAGGAATAAGAAAAGGAAAACAAATGTGAGAATAAAGTTAATAATGCATGAAACAAATGTCTGTCACAATGTTCTCAACAGCTGGAATATGTGAGCTAAGAGTTTGGCCAAACCAAACAGAAAAGGAGCATCATTGTTCATACTGCGTGTAACATAAAAGCAAATCAGCTGCTTAAGAGGAGCAAATACTTGTCCAGTGTCAGAGAAAAGGACATTGTATCTACAACAAAATTGCTGCAAAAGTAGGATGGCAATATTTGCATTATATTTGAAACCTGTCTCTAGAGAAGTCACTTGACAATCCCAAAAGAATTCCGAAAATTTATTTTTTTTTCAGGAAAAAATAATAGATTGGCAATTTGGGATAAACAATAAAAAGAATTGAATGAAATATTTTGACATTTGATCTCAGAAAAATATCGGGGTACCATGACTAGTAATGTTTAGGCCTTTTCACCTCCTTTGGTATTGGGGATTGAAGCCAAGGTCTTTGTAATGAGCTACATACCAGCCTTTCTTATTTTTTTGAGACAAGGTCTCACTAATTCTTCAAGCAGGACTCAAACTTGGGATCTTCCTGAGTGCTGGGTTGATAGATGTGCATCGTCATGTCCATAGGCAGTTTATCAAGACCAATCAAAATGTACATTTGAAAACTTTCCCAGTGTTCTTTTTGATTTCTAGATTAATCTTTCTTCTTCTTCCTTTTTTTCCTCCTGTCTTTTTTATTTTTTCAGACTGGTTCCTGCTATGTTGCCCAGGCTGACCTTGAACTTGCAATTCTACTTCTGCCCCCTGAGTAGGTTGGGATTGTAGGTGTGTACCACTGCACCCTGTCGTGTTTCAAGTTTGACTCAGCCTGGATATGAATGTGGGTGTCTCCCTATCAGTTCTTTGAATGCAGACTTCATGGAGGGTATTAGACTAGGTATTTACAATGATGAACAAAATGTGCTCTTTGTCCTTTGTTGTTTTCTCATTCCTTCATGCCCGTGCCATCCTTAACTGGCCTTACCATAACACTTGAAGATTAGCCTCTGACCTTTGTAGGGAGTTTGCAGATTTTCCTTTAACCCTCTAATAATGTTTTGATAATTGTAACTCTGAAATAGAAGGCAAATAAACAGAAGATAAGACATCAAAATTTATTGCACGTGAAGCTGGGTGTGTTGATGCACTCCTGTAATCTCATCACTTGGGAGGCTCAGGCAGGAGAATTTGTAGGTTTGAGACCAGCCTGGGCTAGAAGTTGAGCCCAAGGCTAGCCTGAACTGCATAGCGAGACCTTGTTTCAAAAAGACTACGAAAAACAAAACAAAGTGTGTGTGTGTCTCTGTGTGTGTGTGTATTTTACATTTGTCCACATGGGAGTTTCACAGAATATGAGCTCACAGGAGGGCCTGAGGATTGAATTTTATGTTGCATTGGAATAGAATCTGGAGCCTCTGGTGCAGAGGTGTTGGTCATCTATGGGTGGGTGATGGAAGTATTCATGGCAAATAAATGATTTTCTTGTCATGCAAACAAAGCCTCCAGTAATCTCAGTTGCTCTCATAAGAGTAGCTGATAAACTGTAATAGTCTATCTGGTTGGGCTGCTGAATCTCTAGTTGCTTTTCTTGTGATATGGTCTTTCGTGGATCCATTTTCAGGCACAGTAAGGTGACTTCAGAGAACACCTCTTTTTATACCTGCCTTTTATTAATATAGATAAACATGAATTTCTTTTCAAAAAAGCACAGCTTTGCAGACTGTTTATTTGTTGTTTCTCTGAATAGTCATCTCGGTATGTGAAAGAAGTATACTTTTGGGGGTGGAATTTGGTCTTCTGCACATCAAGCAGAAATTTCTCCTGTTCTGTTGTGATTCACCTTCAGTGGTGTTTGCTTTGGTAGCCTTTTGCCACTCAGGGACACTGGAGATGAACAGAATGAATTAATCAGAGTCCAAGATTGCAAGATTGCAAGAATGCAACATTGCAAGAGACCAGAGGGACTACTTCAAAGAATAGAAAACAGTTCCATAATTAGGCCACCTCTGCTTTTATTCAGACTACCTGAAAGTGAGAGGAAAAAGACAAATTAAAATGATCACTCAAGGGACTTTGGGTATGGGGATGTGATAAATTAGAGGCATTCTGGTGCTTAGCACTCATCAGAATGACATAGAGGAGCACTGAAATCTGGTTCTGCTTAACTGATCAAGTTAAATGATGTTTCCATCCTGTACTGTTTTGAGCACATATATTCTTACTGCTCTGTCACCCTGAACAGAACAGCTCTCTATGTCCAGTATGTGTGTTTCCCTCGCGTAGCAGGGTAGTGTAGAGAAGCGCAGCAGAAGCAGCTTGGGGTCTTAGGAAAGCTGCCCAGTTAGCAGTGTGCACACAGAGCTCAACTTACAGGTCACCAACAAATGCTCAGAAATCCCTCTTCGTTGCTTCAGGGTTTTTACCTCACTTGTGCTGGGCACAGAGGTCCTGCTGTTAATTCCTCCCTGCCCACCTTTCCCTAGAGCCCGCGCGTGCCAGTGCCTCCTACAAACGGCAGAATGAAGGAAAGCCAGAAAGAGGTGAGTTTTGAGCTAGATTCTGATTTGGGATTTTTGAAGGGGTGGGAGGCTTGAATTGGTAGAGGGCATAGAAGTGGGAAAATTACATAACTACTCCATTAGTCTGTTGCCAAGAGAGTTGGGTAGCAGTATAGCAATTGATCCAGATAGTGGGATCTGGGTTTTGTTATCTGGGCTAACCATTCATGGTCAGGAATAATCATTCTACAGGAGGCTGAGATCTGTAGAAAAAATAGATGCTAAGCAGATACCATCAAGGAATTTGTTATCCTTTTTCTGAACTGTTTCTGCTGCCATCTTTATCATTTTTTTCTTGGTCATTTGCTTCTCGCCTAGGCCTCCCATTCATACAGGTATAACTGAATGTATAAAAAATTGCTTGCCCTGCCCTTATCTGTTCCTTTACTTTTGCACACTGAGATTGGTTGATACCTGCTCAGATAAGCCTTTGAGCACGTGAAATGAGGTCTTGAGATTACGTTTGGGGAACATGCATAGCATAGCTGTTGAACTGATGTCTTGTTAGTAAACATGAAGCTAGAGATTAAAAGCTACAGTACTTGTGACAATTCCTCCCTCATGTCTAGCAGATGCAAGCTAAAATTGAACCTGCACTTATGTCTGTAGTTATCATAGTCAGCTGTGCTGATTGGTCCAGCACTTTGTCTTCTTTTAGGGACTAAAGTGATCAAGTTAACTGATGTTGTTATCTTATTCCATTTTGAGCATGTACATTAGTATTTAAGTAGGATGAGGAGGCAGGTCATTGCATCCTAATGGTAGAAAAATAGGGTTTATCTTTTATTTCATTTTGAGTGCCTATTCTAGATTTGAAAGTTATGATTATTTTGAAATTGAATAAACTGTTACTTGTTCATCTAGGTACTTTTGGTGTAGTGAATATAGACTACCATTGTCACAATGCAATGTTGAATTTGCCCTGTGCAATGGAAATGCAATAAGAAATGACTAAATTGGTTTTGGCCATTTGGGGATGTAGTGGTGGTTCTTACTACATTTCTTTTGCTTTTTAAAGTCTACAGGAAACTTTAAACTGCTTGATATAAAAGCCTCTTGTGGTTCCAGGGTTTTGATACCATAAAATTCTAGGTTATGTCTTTGACCCAGCTTCTAGCAGAGATTTGTTTGAGGCTGGATGATTCATGGTGGAGGGATGTCCCCCATAACAGGATGTTTAACAGCATCCCTGGCCACTGCCAATGGCTCTCTCACTTGTGACCATTATAGTTAGCTTCACACATAGTCCAGTGTTTGTGACTAGGAGGAATGAAGCTCCCTGTTTGAGAGTAAGATGCAGAAAAAGCTTTTGGGTCTTCTTCAAGATCTAAGAGGTATTACTTACCAGTGCCCTGGGTGGTTGGAAACTGAGTCTTTAGGCGCTTGCTTAGCTATCTTGGCCGAGACAAGGAAATGCTGATTGAAGCTGGCTTTGCCTCAGTTTCAAGTTGTTTGTCTCTGCTTTTGCTCTTGACTGCTGTCCTGGCCTTAACTCACTCTCTGGTCTTGACTGGCATCTGTATGAATTCAAACTTAGTGCCACTTTCTGTTCTTTCTTTGTGTCTCTATCTCTATCTCTGTCTCTGTTTCTGTCTCTGTCTCTTTAGTTTTCCAACAATCATTTAATGAAGTGTTTTTCTCTCAGTAACAGGCTCAGCATTACTAATTTTTAAGATTCTATTAAATAAAGCTATTTCTTAAATTTGGTATATATACATAGTTGCTGGGCATCATAGTGCATGCTTGTAATCCCAGCATTTGGGAGGCTGATCCAGGAGGATCACCCTGAGTTCAAGGCCAGCCTGAACTGTGTAGTGAGAGCCTGTCTCACACAAAAACAAAAAATGTATACATTTAGCACATGCAAGTAACCTTTTAAGATGAAGGTTGGTAACTATCTCAATGATTTATTTTAAACTCATTAATAAGTAGTTGGAGACTCATTTGTGATGGGCACTGGACTAGTGCTCTAGCTGTAGTTTTTTACTTTTATTTTTTCAATTGTATAAACATTTCAGGAATATGTGCTAAGTTTCTTATATATAGCTTGAGCTAACAAACAGTTAGCTCTGTTTGTACACAGCACAGTTGACTGAAATATCTACCCATGTGTTTGTATTGTGAGATACTGAAACTGGCATTTAGCAGCAGAGAAGATGGCACATTTATATTCAGATGTGTTTGCCTTTCCCAGTATGTTCCGTGTCATCCTGTTTGTTAACTGTCCTTGTTGTGGCCTATGCTACTGTACATAATTTCATTTGATGTGACTTCCAATTTTTGATGTCAGCCTCTAAAACAGGTAGTTTTAATTAATTTAATAATGTAATGCAGAGTTTCAGTACTAAAATGATTATACAAGTCCATTCATGAATTGAGTTACTAAATCACTTAATTGAAAACAAATGAGCTAGGAAATGACATCTTGTATTTTCTTACATAGGTAAAGAGCGACCTGGCCAGTCTATGAAAACATCAAGAGACACTTCACCTTCAAGTTCTCCAGCAGGTCCCTCATCAAAGGTTTGTTAATTTTCTAAAATCCCAGTTTAAAGAATTACAAAGTAAGATGCTTGTCTAGGACAAAAGCTTTCATTTTGCATGTTGTACTGATGGGCTAATTGCTGCATTTAAGAACTTGAATTTTAAGTAATCACTACTTGACAATAATTACCAATGCAAGTGTCTTCGTTACTTTTCTTCTTGCTGAGACAAAATACCTGACATTCAAAGTTAAAGGAGGAAAGGTTTATTTAGCTCACAGATTGTAGAGGTTTTATCCATAAACAGCTGGCCACAAGGCAGGGTGGGCATAGTAGAGGGGAATCACAGGAGAAACAGTTCATGGTGGGCAAAAGGTAGCAAAGAAACAGTCAACTGCTGATCTTTTTATCCTGTATTTCTTATCCAGACTACCTCAGGGCTGTTGGCACTCACACCCTTAATCCTCAATGCCCTTGAGCCTAGCATTGTAGCATGAATCAGTCGCAGTGTCACACAAGTTAGATCCTGCTACCTCTGAAAAAGCCCCACATACGACCGTATGAGGCTTTGGGGGGATATCTAGACACAAGCCATAAGAGCAAGTAGGACATTTTCTCACAGAAGTGTTTTGCATAGGTTATGCTGCAATAGTATTACTACTGCAGCCCTTGTTCATCTTGACCATGGCCAGTAAGTATTTTGGTGGGAACATGCTTTAGATTTTTTTTGCAATTAGTGGTTGGGCCATAGCCAAGAAACCTAAAATGTGACTATTTGGCTCTGGATAGTATATGCATTCCTTTTGTTGATACAGAAATCCTTTGACATATGCTAGGTGTAAACTTTATTCTATAGCAGATTGAAGTCTCAGACATTAATTGATTTTCTCTAACAAATAATTGCTCATTTCTTTTTCATTACTACCTTCTCAAGATTACCTGCTGCTAACATCTCAAGACATGTTAAAAAGATGGACCTTATGTTTGTAATCCTCAGAAACTTTGAATTTGAAGAATTGGTGTTTCCATCTGTTGTCTTTAGTGAGTTGTCACACTTTTTTCTTGTCCATAATTTACTTATATTCTCATTCACTTCTTTTTGTTCCTCTATTTTCATTCCTCCTTCTCTTCCACTGTGAGGATTGAACCCAGGAGCATTCTAACATGTGGGACCATGAACCTAGACTTTTTTAAATTTTGAAACATCATGTTGCTAAATTGGCACAGCTGCCTTTGAATAGCCTCCCACACAACTAGTATGACATGTGCACCACTGAGCCCAGCGTTATTTTTCTTCTGTGATATTTTTGACTTACTAGCCAGCATAGATAACACCTGGATATTCAGAATACTCAGGGGTAGCTGGTTTTTTCCTTCAGAGGGGAAAAATATTTCTTTATGACAACTTTATATTATTGGGACATTCTCATCTGAGGGATCTAGAATGCCAGGTTTTTTTTTTTTTTCTCCTTTTACTTTTTTTAAAAATTTTTTTATTTAAAGAGAAACAAAAGCATGTAAAGGGTAGAGATAATACAGAATTTCCAAAAAAAAGATAAACAATAAGAAATCACTAGTTGATAAATTACATATTGTCCTCTTAGAAATAATTGTTCAAGTTACAAAATTAAAGCATACAAAGTAGGTATTCAAACAGTGAGAGTGTAAACAGCTACGCATGCATGAATCTCTACATGTATTTCTATCCTTTCTGTATTAGAGGGAAAAACAAAACATAGCAAGACAAAACAAAACATTCCTGTAAAAACATGAAACCAAAGTGTTGTATAAAACCACAGTACAAGGTGATCTATAATGGTTATGTGTTGTTTCTTATTATCTTCAATAGAATTGTCTGTATCATCAGGCATAATTGAATATAGCAGTACATAACAATATTAGTAAAATTAAAACATTGTAGACAGTATAAAACTTCAAAGGCAGGTAATAATCAAACCAGAGTGGATATTCTAGGGGATCTTATCATCTTAAGTGCAGTTGCCTATACTCTCAGACTTGATACTATCAACCATAACAGCTTTGAGTAAAATCTATCAATTCAAAACAACAATCTAACACACCAGATTTGATTACGATCAGTCATGGTAAAACAGTGTAGGTTTTACAGAGCTTTAGGTTAAGTTATTAATAGGAAATTAAGGATGATTACCATACTATATCCTGTTATTTTTGGGATTTCTGTCTGTGCCCTAAATCTAATGCAGGTAGAATGACTGGAACAGAACACAATACATCTAAGCAGAGTAGTGTGAGTAATGTGGGTTTTAAATCCTGGTGCACTATTAACAGTATAGCATATCAAGGCCATCTATGTTAGAGATTCTAGTTATCCTTCTCTGCCTCATTTCTGCTATGCTATTTTCCTGCCTTCGTTTGTCTAGTTCTCTCCTTCATTCTACTGCCTGCCCCACTCATTGAGGCCTTTCTGCCACTGTTCCTAAAATCCTGGTATTTTTTTTCTCTCTAGAATGTCCTTCAGTATTCTCTGTAGGGTTGGATTGGTGGTCACAAACTCCCTCAGTTCCTCTTTATCATGGAAGCATTTTGTTTCTCCATTAATTTCTAGTGATAGTTTTGCAGGATACATCAATCTGGGCTGGAGATTATTCTGTTTCAGGGCTTTGAGTTCTTCACTCCAAGCTCTTCTTGATCTGATGGTCTGTGTCAAGAAGTCAGCAGAGATCCTGATGGGCTTACCTTTATAGGTAATCTGTTTCTTTTCTCAGATGGCTTTTAATATTCTGTTTTTATATTGAATTTCTGGTATCTTGCTTATTATATGTCTGGGTGTAGCTCTGTTTTGGTTGTAGGTGGTTGGAGTCCTGTATGCCTCACACAACTGTATATCATTTTCTTTTCCCATGCTTTGGAAGTTTTCCTTAGTTCTGTTAATAGCCTTTGTAATTCACCTGTATGTATTCCTGCTTCTTCATTCACATTTCTTATTCTTAAATTGTAGATTCTCTTGTCATGTTCTAGCCTTTGTATTGTTACTGTCTGTTTCCTTGTTAATTTTTAAGAGATCTTTCCTTTCATGATCACACATTGCAAACTCTCAAGTTTTGATATTCTATTCTTAGTTTCTTTTAAGGCATTTTGCCAGCTTTCAATGGAGTTTTTAATTTCCTGGTAGTCTCTTTGAATTTGCTTCATGTATTCTGTATTTTCTTTATATTCTTCATTGAATGTTTCTCTCCTTTTTTTGTGTTACTTCCTTCTTTCATCTGTATCTTCCTGAGAGATGCTTCCTGAAAGCATTTCTTTTATTACTCTACTCATATCCTGCTTTACCTGATTTAATATTTCAGTTTTGAGCTCATCTGCAAGGTCCCGAAGATATCTCTTAATATCCATTGAAGACATATCTGATGTTGCCTGTTTGCCGCCCTCAGTCTCCCTTGTTTTTCCCTCTCCTGGATCAAGGCTCTCAGGGTTCTGGGCTGGGGGCCTCCTCCTGTCATGGTCCCGGCTTCCTCCACACAAGTGTACAGTGCAGGTTCTGGCCCCCTTCCCTGTTGGCCATGTTTCCTCCAAAGCACGCTGGCAAGGGAACTCCTCCCTCTCCTGCCTCTTCTTGTCACTGAGGTGTGAGCAGCGGCTGCGTATGCCTGCCCCTCCCCACTGGGCCAGCCAAGCTTCAGGGGCCTTCACCCGGTTAGTGCATCCTAGCCATAGGGAATCGATTTGGGATGGCTCACTGGGTCCCGGCCAGGGGTGCAGCCTAGTCCAAGCAAATCCCATGAATCTGCTCTTGGAAGGGAGGAACCAACTGAAGTCACTGTCACTCCTAGTTCAGGCTCCTTCTGCCTGATTCCAACATGTCGCCCATTTATTCGCGCCCTTCCTGTGTGGGGGGGTCTCATTCCCAGCACTGACTGTGGATTAATGAAGGTCCCTTCACCGGCTCTGCTCTTTGTTGGGCTCACCAACTCCCGACTTCATCACTACTGTGCTTCCTCTGAGTGGCGGCGGGAACGAGTTTGGGTGGCTCTGCCTGCTGGCGTGGATTTAAGCTGGTGCAAATTCAGGCCGTTGCAGGCTTGGCGGGTCAGCACAAAAATGCTGTGTCCCGTAATTTTTAACTGTTCCAGTTGTAGTCCCAACTTATTTGATGAGTTTTTTTACGTTTTAATTTCTTCCTATGTCAAGAGGATCCATCTCCCTCTGTCTGGGTCTCTCCAGGGTGTTTTATTCTGGCTTATGAGTTGTTTCTCCCGAGAGGCTTTGTATTTTGTTGCTCACTGGTCGACCATTTTGACTTCCCATTCCCAGGTTTTTTAATTTTTGTTTTGAGGCAGGGACTCACTATATAATCTAGGCTAGCTGTGAACTTTCTTTTTAAACTGGGGAAGGAGCCCAAGTGTTCCACCACAGAGTTCATTTATATCCCTTTCTATTGCTGAGATAAGGTCTTATTAAGTTGTTAAGGCTGGCCTTAAATTTACAATCCTCCTACCTCAGCCTCCCCAGTAGCTGAGATGATAGTCACATGTCATCACAACTGGCATTTTTAACATTCTGTATAGGCAGGGCTGGAAATATGCTGTGTAGGCTTCCTCAGTGGCAGGAATAAGGGAAGTTTCATACTTTTTGTTTTCCTTCCAAAGGTTTTACAAATTTAGTACCTAGCATCAAGGAGACAGCTAGATGCCTGAAGTTTATATAATACCTTGAAGTGCGTAAAAGAATAGGAGCTTAGGACTCCTGAGGTGTGAGGTAGCCTCACAAGCCTTGGGAGCTTCAGGAGGGAAACTCTGGAATCAAAACCTACCTGATCGTGCAGGCAGAATTTCCCAGGTTGCTGCCCTGCTGCAACCAGCGGTGAACTGTCTGTGTGAACCAGGTCTCAGGCCCCAACCTCTGCTCTCTCACTGCGAAGAGTTTCCTTAGCAGATGTAGAGATATCTCAGAGAAGAGCTTCTACTTGTACTTTTTGCTTACTTTCCCTTTTGGCTGTGGCTATACGTCTTTTTATGAAGGATAGCCTTGCCGAGCCATTCCTTTGTCTGCAGTTCCTCTGAGTAACTCAGAATATGCTAAAGAAGTGTATTTGGGATGGGATATTTTACTCTTTCACATCTTCATGTAGATCGAGTACCAGTGGCCAGTGTGAGAAAGTTTAACTGCCCTTCCAATCTGTTTTCATTAGCAACTTTGGCCAAAGGAATTACCATTTCAGTTTCTGGGGTTATAAGTTAAGGTAAAGCCAAACATATAACTCAGCAGCACAGGTGCCTGCCTGGAAAGTGTAGGGTCCTGAGTTTGATTTCCTGTACAAAAAAAACCAAACAAACAAACAAAAAATATATATATATATTGTACCAAGTTTTACTCTAGTCATCTTCCTGAAATTCTGTTTAATGAAAATACTTCTTCTGTTTGCATATTGAAGCACTGTTTCAAGGACATGCACCAGAAGATAAAGATTTTTACTGGATTATCTTCCAGGAGACAGGGGTATATTTGGAATTAGAGATATGACTTGAGAAGGGTGTAGGTGATGAAAATTATTCTACGGAAACAGAATGGAATTAGGGACTTCATGTAAGGGCTTTAAGAATAGAGTTTTTCTGATTCATTCTTTAATAATTGTAATCTGTGGCCTTTAATTTAAATGATATTATAGAAATTATGATTCAGAAATACTTATTTTCATTCATTTTGTATTTCCTGTATGAACTGATTAAATTTCTTCAGATATCAAAGAATACTGAAAAAAGTATCATGCATTATCACCTCTTTTAATTCTCATATGAACTACTTTCTTAATTGAATATTGTCATTTCCATTGTATGAGAATGCCAAGATTGAAAGTATTGTTATGTATATAAAATGATCTTTCTAGGAAGTAGGTAAACTGCACTTAAACTCAAGTTCGTCTTTAACTCTAAACTCACACTCTGTATTGTGGTAGAGAAAAGAAATAGTGGTAGGCTCAAACAATAAAACTTAGATTTTAATTTTCTCTGTAAGCTATAAGATTATATAATTTATAAAACTATCACACATGGAATTTTCTGTTGTGCTAATTGGGAATGGACCTTAAGGAAAAATTTGTTGTTATTTATTTCATTGACCATAATTGAAGTTTGCAAGTTGAAATCAGTGTCTTTTGTATTCTGTATACAGTTAGTGTGAGCTGTCAGAGTGCTTGCTTTATGCTTTAGATGAATTCCTGAGGTTTCATGGAAATGAAATTGGGTATGTGTCCAAGGGAATTGCTGCTTAAACAGTTCTTCTGTTGAGCATTTTTGAAGGAGTGGGAGGAAGAAAAGTATTGATTTGTACCATCAGTTTGAAGGCTTTAGTGGTTTGGAGTTTGCATAGGGTGTGCTGCTTGGTGTATCTGAAGTGTAAACACCCTTGGGAGTTGTAACAGAAATACTCTTCCTTTTTTCCAGGCGTTAGATAAACCCAGTAGGCTGACTGAAAAGGAGCTTGCTGAGGCTGCAAGCAAGTGGGCTGCAGAAAAGCTCGAGAAGTCTGAGGAGACCAGCGTGCCTGGGATTTCTGAGTTCCAGGTATGGTATCACGGGTCCTGTGTGTTTGATACTGCCAGCTTTTGTGTGGATGTTAATTTACAGGTGGAACACATCTATTGAGTTTCAGTGTCTCAAAATACATTTGGAGGAAAGCATGTGTGTTTACAGTTTCATGAATTATTAAAATTTACCACACAGGGTAATATTTTTGATTTGGGGGCTCATGGAAAATTGTTTATGAATTGTATTAAAATATGTTAAAGTGAATTGAAAACTTTCTGTATAATCTATAATACCTAAAAGTCAAATAGAGAAATTTTAAGAGCTGAATTTTTAGATACAGAATATTAATGTTAAAAGACTTTTGATATGATAGACACAGATAAGCTTCACATTTTGATGAGTTACTATATTTGAAGGAGAATTCTGGCTTTTTGATAGACTTTGGGAAGGTTGTATGGAAAGTTTTTTGGATGAAAGGAATTGTTAGCATTCTTTATAACAATGACATACTTACATCTTGGTGTGGTGGTACACATCTGCAATGCCAGCACTTGTTGCAAGGCTGAGGCAGGAGGATCTCCAGAAATTTGAGGCCAGCATGACTTACATAGAGAGACCCTGTCACATAAAAGGAAAATAATTAAGTAAATAAATAGGAAATATGCTTACCTTTATCTTCATATAAAAAGATCCTTTCCAACATAATTCATTACACTGCACATAAAAAATAGAAACGCTGTGAAAATGGACTCAGAGCCTTGGAAAAGAAAAAAATGTCAGCTTGTCATTTAGACAGCAGTTGTTCTCAAATAGCTGTGTTTCTTTGTCATTTTAACTCCAGTAATTGATTTTTTGCATATTCTTTCAGGAAATGTATGAGAAGTATCAAAATCCATCTTTGTTCAGCCCCTTTCTGTCACTGTTTAACAATGTGAATAGTACAATAATATAATTAGTCAGGTAATTTAAAATAAAAGTATTCTTTCTGTTTTAAGTTAGAATAAAAAACAATTTGAATAGTGTTTTTTAGGGGTGTTTGTTTGTTTGTTTGTTTTTTATGGAAGTGCTGGGGATGGAACCCCCAAGGCCTTCGACTTGGTAAGCAAGTGCTCTATCACTGAGCCACACTTCCAGCCCTAGAATAGTCATTTTTATGTTAGTAAAAAACCAAATATAGTAGATATGTGTGCTTTAAAATTGCTATTTGGGGCTAAGATTCATTTCTTGTTTGTTTATTAATGGATTTAAGCAAGGTCCAATTAAGGCTTAACTTTCAAATATTACTAGTACATTCATCTTTTCCACATTCACATCATTTTTTTCAGAATTTCTTATAAAACTTTACTGTGTTTGTTTCTCAGATTTTAAGTATTAATATTTTCTTGTTGTTTGAATAGGTTTTGAGCCTGAGTAGTCAGTGACATTAGAGTCTAGAAAGACTTTTTCGTAAACTTCGTTCTCTTTAAAATTTGTCCAGAATTTGCTTGTTTAGGCGTTAATGTGAAATAAATAACCCTAAAAATCTGCAAGTTGGTTTAGAGGTTAGCGTGGACCTTTGTTGGCATTAAGTGCAGAAATAAGTATCAGCGTATGACCTGTGTTTCTGTAGCGCTTGTGTTAGGTGGTATATATCGCTCATGTGGGATGACAGCATCAATTTCCCGCCATCCTCTACCATGTTTTCCAAGTCAGGTTGATACTTTCTGATACCAGAAATAAAGCAGTAGAGAAGTTTTTCAGGCTTGGAAACTGATTCACAACATCTGATTAGTAGTTTCCTCAGATTGTAACAAGTTCACAGGGCTGTTAAGTAGTTGTTGCAAGGGTCCATACTTGTGCTGAAATAGAATTTTGACCCTAGTGCCATAAATTCATACCTTATTTTAGAGAGTAACCCAGAATGAAGAAAGACCTTGATGTTAAGAATTTGGCATAGTATTGTTTTATGTATGTGTCCTTTTGAGTCTAATCATGGTGGTATGGTACTCTTAACTTTTTATGCAATGATCCAGGTCCCTAAAAAATATTGTGTAGATTCACTTTTATAAGTTGAAAGAAACTGAATGCTTGGGTTTCTTGCTTATCTTTTCTTGCTGCCATCATTATAGTTTTAAGCAGTTTCCATGAGAGACCCTGGAATTGTTAAAGTATAGTGCAAGTAAAGATAAATTCAATAATATGTTTCAATATTTGGTCTTATTGTAGTTAGTTCATTCCTCTGTTCAGTTTTTATTTTGATCTTGTTATGTCTGACAGAACATTTCTGAAAGGTTTTGACAGCCTAGTAATTCTGTAGAGTATTGATAGTGTTAGGGAGGGGGAAAAAGGATTGTATAAGCCAGTATGTGTGGGAAATGCTGTTTGTAAAAGAGGTAGACTGATGTATTTAAAAGAAGTAGGTTGGTTTTGATATGTCAGCATTATACAGAGATTTTAGTACGTTAATATGTTCATTTGTTGGCTGTCAAAGGGTGAATCACAGAGTTTGCATAATTTACCAAATTTTTGAATATAGATTTTTTTTTAACAGTTTATATTGTGAAATAGTGTTTTGAGGTACACATTTTCAGAGAGCAGTAGTGTGTTGGCTTTGTATTCATAACTGAAAAACAAATTATTGAAAGTTATTAGAACAACCCAATTGAACAGGTTTGTTAGCTTTTTATCAACTATTTCTTGCTTTTTGACTTAGAAAAACTTAATTACTCTGATATGCTCCCCGAGCTCTCCAGTTTACATCTTTTGTATGTAGGATTGTTTTCCATACTTTCAGGCTGCTTTATCATAATACTGGAAACTGAACAGTTTACAAAGAACATAGAGTTACTTCTTATGGTTCTGGTTGCTGATACATTGAGGTTAAAATTTATTTCTTAAATGATGCTCATGTTTTTGATTTAAATCTCTTAAATTTTGTGGATTTTGTTTCCCCTCCCCTCCTCCCTCCCTTCCCCTTCCCTCCCCTCCCCTCCCTACCAGAAATCAAACTTCAGACCTTGTGGCTTGCTAGAGAGGGAGGTGCTTGTGCCTCTGAGCCATATCCCTGGCCCAAATTCCTAGAATTTTGTATCTCAGACTTGTGAAGAGTAGTTTTTTAGTAGCTAGTATGTATGTATCAGAAATGCAAAGAGTGTTTGTGAGAGACTTCTCTGGAGGAGTGAATTATTAAAGTAATGAAGGGGCTTGTGCACAAAAGCATGCTTGATCTGGAATGCATGCTTAAAGATTAGGGAAGCATAATAGGTTTGGCCTTTGTCCTTCCCCATACCTAATAATTTGCGTAGATCATCCTAATAAATGTCATGAAGAAGACCTCTTTGTTCCTGAACAACCAAGCTGCTTTCCTTCCTGTATTTCCCTGCAAGAAAAGTCAAGAGAGTTCTCAGTTAGTGCTGCTCCTTTGAGACTCCTATAGTCTCGGTGCTCTTGGGACAGTCCCTGTGGCCCTCTTGATATTTGGATGATGTGTTGGCTCCAAGTAATCTTTTCATCCTCTACACTGCCACGGTCGCACATGGACAAGTGAAGCCCTGCGTAAGGTGGAAATGGCAAGGTAACCTGCTGCTGCAGATCAGCGAGGAGGACCAGTCTTCCAAAGCCTGGAAAAGGAACAAGGTCCAAATTTGCATCACGTAAGAGGACATAGGCAGCAACAGAACAGCCTGGCACATTTATGGCAAGATCAAATGTTAGGTTATCAGCCCAAAGGTCTTTTAACAGTCTCCTTGCCAAGTGAGCATGGGCAGCATACTTGTTTTCTTTTTGAAAATCCTTCACTTTTCCTTCTGCTTCATACCATATGGGTAAAAACTATCCAAGAAGGAAAAACAATTTAAGCAGGCTTTACAGTGTCTCTTCAAGACACCTGTATATAAGTTTCTTAGCTCCAACTATTAAACTTCTAATAGTTATTCACCTACAGTTTCCTTGGTTTCTGCTGCAAGGTAGCCTGAGCTGCCCTAGGAATTATGGATCAAAAATTTAGATGGTCATTAGGTCCCATGAAGGTTGCATACCTTGGTACTCAGCACCTTAGCAGGGTCTACAATTGTCTATTCAAACAAAGGAGGCTTCATTTAAAAAGCCACTTGTCACCCCCTCAGCTCCCCATAGGGAATCCCCTTTCCATTGTCCTTCTCCTCCAGCAAAACTCCTAGCCTCAGAATTTGAGTCCTCCATGGAGAAATGCTTGAAAGAAGCTGGCATGAAAGATGGAGAAATGCATCCTTATCTTGTTCTTAGGGGAGGTCAAGGACCTCTGGGTGATAGCCTCCCTTATGCAATGTTTAAATTCTTTAGAAAAAGAATACTGACATTGGTCTGCAGAACCCATTTGCAAAAGGAATTGTAGAGGCATCAGGACATGATTATGAGAAGGTGCCATGGGACTGGAGGGCCCTAATGAAAATAGTGCTGACTACTGCTCAGATCGGTGTATGGCTTGCAGAATATCGGAGTATCAGTCCCCAGGTTGTGTGAACACAGGGATTTCCATGGGAATGGACATACTCATGAGAGAAGGTCCCTATGCCATCCCGGAGGCATAGTCCCAGATGACTGGCCACTTTCATTCAAGCTTCCTGTGCCGCCCTTAAGGCATGGACACAAATCCCAGAAACCAAAGCCCCTTAAGTTTCTTTTGCCACCATTAGATAAGACCCTATCAAAGCTTACAGAGATTTCATAAATTGTTTGCAAAACTCAAATTTTATAATAGATAGACAGCTGTTTTAGCCCTTCAGTTAGCACATGCAGATACCAACGCTGATTTTCGTAGAGTTTTAGCATCCCTTCAAGGACAAAACTGACATATTGCTATAACAATTAAAGCTTGCCAAATGTAGGAACTGAAATTCATAAAGCCAAAGTGATCGCTGCCACTCTGCAGCCTCAAAAGTGTTATAATCGTGGCAAAGAAGGACATCAGGATTGCAAAAGCTATAAGTAAAGAAGGCAAAGGGCTAACTTTCTCTTTATTATTCTGTCTAGCAAACTGTGAGTGCATCCATAGCCCCTAAAGAAAAATGTCACAAATGTAACAAAGGGTACCACTGGATCAATCAGTGCTGCTCTAAATTTGATAAAGAAGGAAGACATATTTTGGAAAATGGGAGGGGGACGTGACTGCCCACACCCCAGTAAGTTACCGTGGAATGAATATTCACACCCCAGCATGGGAACTGATCCCAAATCTCAACCTGGCCCTTGAGGAAGATGAAATTTTAGATGAAGCTGGACAAGTGAAGATGATAGCCAGTGATGACTGGAGACCTTTCCCCCAGGATGGGCAGGTTTCTTAATTAGGAAGATAACAGTTATTCCAGTAAGGGATTCCAAGTCATTCCACTCTGATTGACTCAGACTGTTCAGGGCAAATTCAGTTTACCATAAGAAGCCTAGGTATCATATCCTTCTGGAAAAAATACAAAATCTGTAGGTTGTCCTGTTCCCCTTTTGTCTCTGGATCTCTTGACAGATCATGAGGAAGTCTTGGATTCCACAGTAAGGAAGTGTTTTGGGCTATGAAATTATCCCCTTCTTGCGCTGTACTCACTATCATGGTTAATCCAAATATTTTACTGGCCTTATTGACTCAAGAGCAGATTGTAACTATTTTTGCAAGTACTATAAGTCCCCTATTTATGAATGAGTTAGGATTCTCAAGAACTGTTCTTAAGTCAGATTCATTCGTAAACTAACACAAGGAATCTCATACAATTCACCTGAGAAATTTTGCAACTCATTCGTTTGTAAGTCAGGGGCTTATTAAAGACTGGCATCCTTCTTGGCTATCAGTTTCTTTCATGACTATTTCAGGATTTTATGGCTCTAAAGCCTCTTGCAAAAGTAAATGGCCATTAACCTCCCAAAGGGCTACCATACAGCTCTTTTTGCTTGCTCTATTTGTCACCTTCCGGGCAAAGATTTGCTTTTCCAGTGAGATGTTTACAGCAGCACATCTTAGCTGAATTTACTATGATGGTCATTGCCATCTTGCTGCCAGTCAAGCTTTAGTATGTACTGGAACTACTGTTTTGCATGGAAGAAAGGCATCTAAAGGTGGAGAAACTTAAACAGACCCACCTATTGTTGGAAGAGCAATTGCATGCTGACTAGATTAGATTGATCCCTCTTATACCTTCTAGAACACTTCAGTTTTTTTCCTTCCCAAAAAGTTGAGAAAATACAGGCTATTACATGGCCTCCATCAGTTGAATTTCTACAAAGTCCCTATGGGATCCCTACTTGCCCAGAATTCCTAATCCTGGTCTTATCCCTGAAACCTATCATCTTACAGTTGTAGATCTTAAAGATTGCTTTTTTACTATCCCACTCCACGAGGAAGATAGAAATTTTTCCTGTTTCCAAATCCAGTTCTCCGTAGGTATTCTTCCAATTCTTACCGCTTAAACATGTCACTGGTGCACCTCACAATCCTGCCAGACAAGCCATAGTGGGATGTGCCAAGTGAGCTCCTCAAAATTAACTTATTAAATGAGAGGAAATATGGTAGACTTCCCCTTCAGGGATAGTTATATAAAGCATTCTTTTAAATTTTTAAAATTTCGACTTTGATGGATTCAAAGCAGTAGTAAACATTTTATTCTCACAAAGGAAAAACTGAAACCATTGTTTCTTTATCGACCTCCTCTATCAGGTTCCCAGTGGTTGGACTCAGTGGAATTGCTCACTTGGGGGAGGGGGTATGCATCTGTTTTGTCACCCACAGGTGCAGTCTGGGGTCCTGCAAAGTCTGTGCATCCCTACTATGTGGAACCAGGTGGGAAGCAATCCTCCCCTGGAGCTCAAGAAGCTGGCAGTACAATCTCTCCCAGGAATGAACAGCACAAAGAAAATGATGGATCCCCAACCCTCTACGACACATTCTTCAGGACCCACCTGGAGAGACATTAAGAAGCTTACTTACCAAGTTGAACAAACTCTCCAAATCACAGGAGCCCCCTTCACTCCTGAAAACTTGTTTCTTCCAATGATAGAGCAGATCACATCCAATTCCAAGACTGCAAAGGTAAAAAGGTCCCTTTTGAGCTTGCTAGTACTTTTACCTCAAGTAAGTGGCATGGTCTACTGGGCCTGTGTGGTTATTCCACTCGCTTTGGATATAGTCACATGGAGAGACCCAGGACACACTCCCTACCCCCCATGTTAACTTTTATACAGGTGGTACTTGCTTACCACTTCCTGGCCCGTACAGGACTGCAGCCATTCTGGTTACTCTGATAGTGACACCAGTTACCTCAAGAGTGATAACTTTTTGGCAGAAGAATTTCCTTTACCTGTGGTCACCAACATCACTGATAGTAGTAGCTTTTGCATTTTCTTCTCGCCCCAGTGGTGTATGTACTATATTTTCACAGGACGTAATCAAATGGAGGGAATCATCAAGATTTGTTAACACTGCTGGTGTAGGAGGAACTCTGGCAGACACTGACTCAAGTTCAGTATTCCCATCTGCTCTCTCTCCTGGGTGCCCAATGGAGGTCCCCTAGAATTGGGATGGACGCCATGTAAACAAACCACCAAGCTTGCTGTTACCCCTGCTGTTACCTACAATTTGACTTTAGAAAATTGGGAACTTCACAATTTTGGAGTGCTAATGTCTAACTCTACCTGGGTCTTTGGTGATCTTTAAGTATAGCAGTGCCTCACGTTTATGGAATCCTGTGCTCATTGGATCTTTACTTTTTACCTCTCCTTGGGCACTTATCTTTCTCCTCTCAAAGAATCTCAGTTTGTAGCTATCCTGTTTTTCCTGTAGATTGTCACATTTAGCAACTGTCTGCCCATAAGTAAACTCCTCACATGCATTTGCAATGACTCCTCTGATCATCTAATGATTTGCACCCCCCTCCCCTTGTGCATACATTTTAGTCCTTACTAAAGAGGAACCTACATTTGCAGAAGACAGTTCTTTCAGTCACTATCATCGACCTCTTAAGGCTCTTAATGTTACCCTACTAGCGTGGCTCACTGTGTGTGTTACTGGCCCTAATATTTCTCAGTTTAATATTGCTCATATTGTGGTACTCATACAATCAGCTGAAGCTTGACTCTCCACCAGTCTCACAGAAGAATGGATGGGAAGCTCTGCCCTTGAACAAGTTACCTCAGCACTTGAGCATAACAGACAAAAATGTTTTGTTATTCTGATCGCAGCTACTATTGCATCCACAGCACTAGCAGCTACAGTGGCGACCACAACTGTCACCTTGACCCATTCCACACGAACTGCCCAAACCAGGAACAGCTGCTTTCAAAACATGACTTCTGAATTGCTGACACTGAACAGCGCTGATCAAGAAATCTTAGGACATCCTGAAGCTTTTGAGGCTGCTATCGGATGGCTCATAGCACAAGCAGGTTCTGTGCACGTGCCTTAGGTGTGATGCAGGATATTGCTCCATGTACATTACAGTCATGCCTTTCAACAGCTCTGATTCCTGGAATAAGATCCAAGGCAACACACAGATCTTTGTGGGATGATTTCCTATCTCCAGGATCGATTGAAGGGCCAGCTTTACAGTCTTCAAATGGAATCTCACAGTATTAATTTAGACCGTCTTAATGATATCTGTGGCTCAGCACTCCCCAAAACTGGCTCTCTGGCCTCAACCTCCAAACAGTGGTACCTTGGTTCATTGACTTCTATGACTCTCCTCACATAGTTCCATTGCAACCAGGGTCATGGAACAAATTCTGAGTTCATGAACTGAGGTACCACTATATCTGCATACTTATTGCTGCAGAATAATATTTTTGTAGTGTTTCTTACAGTCCTTGAAGCTGTCTATGTGCTGTTACAGTGAATGCATTGTGCTGATGCCATGATGACTTTCCTGCAGCAAGCTCAGTAATCTGTCCACACTGCACTCCTCTCCTCTGCTCTAGTCCCTAGTGCTTAAAATAAAAAAGGAGGCTTCCTGGGGCACTCGGTTGGAGGCGAGAGTGATTATAGTCATGAAGGGGCCTGTGGAGAAAAACTTGCATGCTCTGCAGTGTGTGGTCAAGGATCAGAGAAGCATAATGGGTTCCATCTTTGTCCTTCTAAATGCTTGATAAGTTGCTTAGCTTAACTTAAGAAATAGTTCATAGTGGACTTTCTTATTCCTTGATCATCAGGCTTCTTTTCTTCCTGTATTTCACTGGAACAAAAGTCAGAAAGTTAGGTTTAGCACTGCTTGCTTGAGATGCCCTCACGTTGGGTCCTCCTCTCAGTGTTCAGAGCAAGTATCTGCAAGTAAACTTTTTATTCTCTGTGCTGCCAGCTTCGCACCTGGTAACAGGTGTTGAAGCATTCACAACGTGTCCCCAGCATCATCCTCTCTTTCGTGTTTTCTTATTGGGAAACCTGGTTTAATCTTTTTCCCACAGATATGGCTACCCTGTGGGTATGTGTATGCATGGATGTATATATTTCTGTCCTTAACCCCCCTTCCCTCTTTGGTGACACAGTTGATGGTATTTTAATAGGGAATGGCCTCTTGGCTATGAAATTATTCACTATTCAATTGTCTCTCAAGTCTTTGTGTTTTTATTTTGTTCCTTTTGAGACAAGCTCTGTTGCCTAGGTTTGGCTGGAACTCACTGTGTAGCCCAGGCTGGCCTACAGCACGTGTTCCTACTGCCTCAGCCTCTTGACTATAGGCCTGTACCACCATACCCTGGAAAACTATTAGTGGTTATTTGGTTTTGTGGGAATGTTTTCTCTTTAATGATTTCAAGAATTTTTTAAGTTACAGAAGCAAGGAATTTTAACTTCTAAAGATGGACTCCTTTCCCGTGTTCCTTTTATTCCTTTATGTGTGCACACTTTCACTTGCAGTTGGAGTTTTTCTCCCATGTGTTCCAAATTATAATGCTAAGAAATAGTTAACATGGTAAAAGGTTCTCGCTGTGTTATTTGGTGGGTTTTTTTTTTTTGGGGGGGGTACTGGGAATTGAACTCAGGACCTTGCACTTGTCAAGTAGGTGCTTGTGTCACTGTGTTATATTTCCAGCCCTCACTGTGTCTAAATATAGACTGAAATATAATTTTGGGATGCAATAAGTCTAGCGGTTGTATTTTACCTAAACTTTAAAAAGTAGCAGTCATTGCTGCTTTAGTCCTCTTCATATGTGATCATTGTACATGATGGTATTAAACGTTTTCTTAAAACAGGTTAAACCTAGTGCTTTCTTAACATACCATTTGAAATATTTTATGTCCTTTAAGAAAATGAGTAAAGATTTGGGACGTTTTTTTCAAGGTGGGACCTACAACACAGTTATTTGTTGAGCATCCAGAGGAGACAGATACCAATGCAACCGACAGCACGGAGTTATTTGAAGACAGTCAGCTCAGCAGTCGCTCGAAAGCAATAGCATTGAAAACCAAAGAGATTGAACAGGTGAGAATGCAGTCTACTTAAGGTCAATAATCTTTGGCTCATATCACTTTGCACATTAAGTACTTACTAAGTTACTGTGCTTCTTATATCTTTTTCTACCTCTGGCTCTGGGAGATTCCATTGAATAATTTAAAAATTACTGACTTTAGTCATTTTGGCCTGTCTATCCCTTTTCTTTGTTATTTTTAAATAATGAACAACCCTTTTTTGAGGAAGAAAATAATTTTTTTAAGAGAGCATTAATCTAGTTGGAAGCAGTTAAAAGCTTCCAATCTAATAGAGTTGGAATGGAAGATTATTCATCAAAATGATGGCATATGTTATATTAGATTATTATAATTACAGATATTTGCTTTGGTTATTACTTTTAAGCATTTTTCAAAAATTAAAGGAATAAAAGGGATATAATCTACATCTTTTAGTTGGTGTCATTTTGAAAAACAGGCTTTTGTTTTTATTGTGAAATTATTACCATTAAAGCATTATCATTTTATGAGGATTTGATAAGGTAAGTAAAATGTAAAAGGGCTTTCAAATATGTAATATGTTTTGTGTAGGTGTTTGTTTTTGATATTAATCTTTTTAGTACCTTTAATTATATGACATTGTTATGTAATCTCAAAACAACTTGCATTGTCAGGGCATTGTTCCATTTCCACTTGAATTAAAATCTCCTTCCCTTGATTGGAATTTGAGACTCAAATTCTACATGTGATTGTTTGGGATTGTTTGGCTGGTTGCGTTGCTGTCATACCAGTGACAGAAGATAAAAATCAGGATAGGAAATTTGTCCTGCAAGCCACTAGCTTTTCAGACACTATGAAAGTTTAACATAAGTGTCTAATCATTCTTTGCATTTTTCCTTGTACTTGAAATATTTCAGAATTGAATTTAATAACTCAAAAATGTTATAAGTGAGACCATAAAATCAATTGCTTCAGTGATACAGAAATAGAAACACTATTTTAACATCTACGATGTATTTTCTCCTTGTTTCATTAAATCAGTGTGTTCAAATATATTATAAAAATAAATTACAATATCCAGTTTTTTGACATTGTCTGTAAACTGGGTCTGTTGTTCAACAGTTGAGTTTCAAGAAAGCCATTAACTTGAGACAGCATTACAATATGAAATAGACTGAACTTCCATGTCAAAATTCATTTTAGTGCTAAATGACTAGAAGTGCAGCATTTCTTTCAGGAACTTTCTTTTTGAGAGACAGAGAGTGAGAGAGACAGAAGAAAGGGAGGGAGAGAAGGAGGGAGGGAGGGAGGGAGGGGGAGAAAGAGAGTGTTTTGCTGTGCAGTTCAGGCTGGCTTCAAACTTAAAACAATCCTCCTGCCTCAACCTCCCAAGTGCTGGGATTACAGTCTGGCACCACCATGCTTGCCCCTTGAGAAATTTATGCTTGGGTTTATTGTACAGGAAATATTTATCTGAAACTGCTCTTCATTGTGGTAATACATTCCTAGAGATAAATTTCAGAATAGTTTCATCCTTTGTAGTACTTGTACCATTTTAAGTATTGTTCTTAAGTTTGTTATCTGTACGGAAAGATTGGAGACTATTTCCACCTATGTACATTAGATAAGTTCTACCTATGTATTTTTATTGGGATATAATTAATATATAATGAAATGTATTATGTCAGTTGGATGAGTTTTTACAGTTGCAACGCAATGGAAGTGTTACTCAAATAATATGAATGAAAATCTTTTCACTTGATTTCACTGAGTATAAGTAAATATAGGACTTAACATTGTGTTCATGTCTCATTAAGAATATGTTCTGCTTTGATGTAATTTTGTCTTCCAGTAAACTGCATTCTAGGTCATGACATAACAAAATTATAAAATTCCAAAAGCACAAAAGATGATGCTATGAGGAAATGGTTTATTTTCACCCTCAAGTTTACTCTTCTGGCATATAGTTGACATATTATACATACAGTGTACATACTTGTGAATGTACACATACAGACAGACATATGTATGTGAACTGGTTTTGGTGGCACACACCTGCAATCCCTGTACTCAGGAGGCAGAGGCAGGAGGAATGCCATGATTTTGAGGCCAGCCTGAGCCATATTGTGAGTTCAAGACTAACCTGGGCTACACAGTGAATCCCTTCTCAGAATACTAACAGAAAAACAGACAGACATGTGTTTGGACCATAGTTGGTCCTGAATAACTGAAATTAGACTCAATGTATAGGTATGTCTTTTTCCTTTAAATATGAGTGGGGGCTACACTGTGCCCCCTGTTCTTATTCTTAGAGGTTACATGTAAGTGCCCTATTAATAGACACTGTACTGTCTTGTGAACCATGTTCTAAAATACAGTTGCTTGATTCATCCATAAAGATACGTGTATTTTTTTTTTTTTTTATAAATATAACCTTGCATTTAGAATGAGCTCTTGGAGACTGATCCAGTACCATGGCTGTTACATGCCTGTGTGTGTGCTTTGTAAAGCACTGTGCAGGTTTTCGGTACTGCTTGGCAGGTCTTTGGAGTTCCTCTCCAGTAGAATCCTGAGTTCATGGATTCTGAGTCTGTGTTTTAAAGCATCTGCCATGATTCATTCTGTTGCTGAGTAAGACTTGAAATAATGGAAGTACAGAGTCTGTAAAGTGTCTTAATTTCTGTCTTGTAATAGTTATTTTTCCTCAAAATTAGGAAATGAATCTAATTAATAAAATTTAGACCAGTATGATTCTAGGGATATGCCTGAATCCCTGAATTCATGTTGCTCAGGCTGGCCTTGACATGCTAGGTCCAAGCTTCCTCATAACTGGGATGGTAAGTGCACACTGTGCATGATATACAATGCACTGTCTGGCATTCTTCAGAAAAAACACAGAAAATAAGAAAGTAAAAAATATCCACTTTAAGGTGTGTCTCTGCTGCCACTGGTAGACAGCATGGGCTGGCAGAGTCCAGATACGTGTGCATCAATCCCATTAAGCTTGCACCCCGATTTCCACTGAAGTTCAGGCTGGAGCCAGTCTACCCAGCCAACTGCTGTTCTTGTGCTCACTGTGGGCTTGAGCTCCAGATGGAGCCAGCAGCCGTTTAGAGGATCGAGCTCAGTTGACCCCTCTCCATGATGCCCCCGGCCAACCACCTCTTGTGGGAGATCCAAACGAGACCCTCACCAGCCAGTGCAGCCCACTGCCTCCCCTGTTCTCCTCCACTGGTGCCCCACCCCATGGAGTCTTCTGGCATCCCCAGCAGTCAGTGTGGGTCTGTGGGTTT
The DNA here is from genome assembly GCA_004027455.1 of Hydrochoerus hydrochaeris. Taxonomy (NCBI): domain Eukaryota; kingdom Metazoa; phylum Chordata; class Mammalia; order Rodentia; family Hydrochaeridae; genus Hydrochoerus; species Hydrochoerus hydrochaeris. The sequence continues at coordinate 179,691 of PVLA01002580.1, read as the reverse complement.
GAGTCACCCCGCCCCTGCAGGGACCAGGAAGAAGGCCCTGCTTGCCCCCTTGTTTTTTTTCCTTGAAATCTTTGTCTTCCTTCTCCCTGTGGGCTTCAGTTCTTGCTTCAGATCCTTCCTTAGCCCCAGGCATCCACTTCCCCTTTCTGTTCTCTTCCTCCTATTGCTGCATTCCAGTGTCTGAACACCAAATCTTTCTCTCTGTGCTGCTCACCACCCCTTCTTCCTCCCGGAATCCCTCGCATGGCAGTCTTCGGGGTATAGAAAATGACCATTGTAGAGAGAAAAGTCCATGTCTCCCCACATTTAGAGGAACTACTAAAAATGAATCAAAATCATATAAGAAACCTCTTTGGCTTCCTTTATTATGCATTTCTACTGAAATACTATTTTACGAAAATGTTTGTATTTCTGTGTATAGAAAAAGATGATTGCTTATATGTTTATCTTATAATTTATAGTTAAATGTAGATAAAAAAATTTTAGAGCAGGTACCGTCCATTTTTGAACATAATATAAAGAAAGCCTTCAGACACTTGAAAAGGGGTTACAGGCATTGTCTTTTTTTAGTTTTTCCTTTGAGACAGGGTTTTGCTATGCAGTGCAAGCTGATCTTGAAGTCACTGTGTAGCCCAGGCTGACATCAAACTCATATTGATCCTCCTGCCTCAGCCTCCCGAACTCTCTGAGTACAAGTGTGCATCACCACACTGGGCAGCATTTTATCTATTATAGTCACCACTGTTACTAGTCTTATTATGTAAAAAGTTTTCTTTCTTAGCTGTCTTTCCTTTCTGTACTTACTAGAGTTTTGTTTAACAACAAAATTGTTAGGTATTTTGAAGTTTTTAGCTCTTTGTATTAAGATTTCTGATATATATAGAGTGTATTTATAAAAACCCTCAAATGCAACACTGTTATGCATCAGTGAGGGATTGGTGTTTAAGTTAATGCATGGTGTAGAACACATTTCCTTCTGTGAATAAAATATTACATGTAATGAGTATTTGAGCTATGGCCCTCTACTCTTACAGTGTCTAGTTTCTATTGTTAGCCATAACCATCATAACCTGATGATTCCTAGTACTCTCACTAGCTCTTGTTCTTTTTCAATACACTTAGGATATTTTTGTTTTACTTTAAAGAGTTTAGAAGGATTAGTCAACTGTACAGTTGTCTAGAAATTGTTAAGTTGTCATAGATGTGAAAGAGAATCAGCCTTTAGTCTATGACAGATAAAATGAAGTTTCTTTCAAATTAGACTAGCTATATCTCTTGTTGCAAGTACCTGATCTAAGCATTTTGTAATAGCATTTTGTTTGTTTTTTTGAGACAGGGTCTGTGTGTATTTCAGGTTGGCCTTGAACTCACTATGGAACCAGGGCCATCCTGGAACTCAAAGTGATCATCCTGCCTCAGCCTCCTGATTGTTGGCATGTGCCACCATGCCCAGTTGTTTGTCCTTTTTTTTCAGTACAAGAAATAGATGTTCTTTAAAAGCATAACTCTTAACCACTATCTTATTTAGACATGAGGTCTACCCAACTGTATTTAACAATCTATTATTATCATCAGCCATTCAGATTTTACATATATAGATTTAGTAAAACATTCATGTGACACACCTCTAAAAAAATGTGTATTTCTGAAATAAAACATAATTTATTTTGGACAGATTTAAAATTTTTGAGTTACAGCTTGCCAAATTCTGGTCATTACTGTTACATAGCAAAAAGTAAAAGTGTTCATTTTAAGAGAATTACATCGGAAAGTTATCTCCATAAGATAAATAGCATTCTTTGACAGTGTCAAAATTGAGTATCTCAGTCACTAAACTTGAGTTATTTTATACCTAATACAGGTCAATAAATATGAAGCTTAGTGTATTTGTTACAAGATTATTTTTATAGAAAGTATACACAGTACAAATACCAAATCTTACATGAATCATACTGAATGTGGTACAAGTACTATGTAGGGTGAGACCTTGAACCTTTTCTTTGGAGATATATCACTGCAGTTTTAGTAAAGGTGTTTCCAATAGAATAAACCCTAGCATAGGGTTCATTTCCTTCTCCTCCTCCTGTATCTACCAGTCTTAGGTAAAGATTTTCTCTGGTTGTTTCAGATTACTGTCCTTTGTTACTCACTTCTGCTGTTGAGAGTCGACATTTTGGTGTAGTCTGTAAATACTGTATCAAGGACTTGTATAAATGGCATGGTATATTTAACACTGGGCGCTTCCACTTAAGACTGTAAATTTTCAGAGCCCTTTCTCTCGTTAGTTAAATAGGGTTAAGTGTTTTCTGGTTCACTCAAAGAATTGACAACCTATTGTGTGTGAAAACACTTCCTGTATTGAAAATCAAAAGTAGTTGTGGAAGTGTTAAATAATATTTTGCTTATTTTTTTGCAGTTTTGAAATCTTGACTAATTTTGTATTATTTCTTAGTAATATTTTATAGCAAGTTCATTATATAGAATTAGCTCTAAGAGGTATTTTTACATCAGTGGCAGGGTTGGGGCCATTTGCTTCTTGTCTCTTTATTTTGACTTTTTTCCCCTCCATTCCTGTTTGGTTTTTTTTTTTTTTTTTTTATTTAAAGGGATAAAACAGAAAAAGGAGAGAAATATTACAGAATTTCAAAAAAACCATAAACAGTAAGAAATCACTAGCTGATAAATTACATATTGCTCTTTTATCCATTCCTGTTTTGTTGGAAATATAAATATTGACTATGAAATATTTTCCCTGTTTTAGGTGATTGATTTTGCTTTTATGTTTTCTCTTTGGTTTTCTTTGCATTTCAGTCTTCCTGGTTATAAAATATGGCTTAAAAAGAAGAATATTTCTTCCTTGGAGTTATTTGTTCTCCCTTTTGACTCCAGAAACATAAATTATTCTAAATCCTGTTTCCCCTCTCTGATTCATTTTTAAGATATAGTTATTGTAATATCTGTTCTCTTAACTATTGTTTAATTCTGTTATTAAGCCAGGAAACAAACTTGTCTGTTTGTGCTATGAGGAGTTCATTGGTCTTCAGTTCATTTTTAGAAGACTTTGAAAGCATTGCCCTTAAAAGTCTTGTCTCTATTTAAAAATAGCTTGAACATTGGTCAGAATTTGATTAGTGTGCTGTTTGTTGAGCTAATTATGTTGTTTTGTTATTAATTTTTCTTCCTGAGTCTTCATTTTCATTTTTGTTTTCTCTGTGGTTTGCTTTCTGGATTTTTTAAAAAGAAACCTTTCTAGGCATTCCTTGGTGTCTCTGAGGGATTGGCTCTGGGATTCCCTGCAGGTATCAAAATGCAGAGATGCTTAATACCTTTATATAAAATACTCACATGTGACCTCTCTATATCTCTCACATACTCTAAATCATCTCTAAATTGTTTAATACCTAATTCATTGTAACTTCTATGTAGTTATCATACTGTGCTGTTAAGGAGTAATGATGGGAAAGATTTAAGTCTGTACTTAAGAATATTTTTTATTTGAAGTTAGTTGAATCCTACAATATGGAGCCTGAGGATGATTGACTGTATATTTAAGTTGCCTGGAACATGATCGATAATCAGAATGTTTGCTGTTACTATTTTGTGCTGTTTTTGATGGTAGTGGAGAAGTATTTAAATCTGACTTTGTATTTATAAGACTTTTATATATTAGCTTGGAATCTTGAAAAGTCCATTTTCTGACCAAGTACCTGATGTCACACTGGAAAAAAATAGTCTTTTGGTAATCCTTATATTTTAAATTGGATTAAAATTGCAATTAACTTTATTAAAGCCAAGAAAGAAAAAAATTACTTTTGTCACTGTCATCTATAGTGCGTCTTTCTTTCTTTCTTTCTTTCTTTCTTTCTTTCTTTCTTTCTTTCTTTCTTTCTTTCTTTCTTTCTTTCTTTCTTTCCAGACAGGGTCTTACTATGTACTTCAGGCTGGTCTTGAGCTCACTTTGTTGCCAAGACTGGTCTCAAACTCTAAACGATCCTCCTGCCTCAGCCTCCTGAGAGCTGCAATTACAGGCATGAGCCACCACACCGGCTTATAGTGGTTTTTTCCTTACAAGACGTGAAAGATAAAGCAGATATTGGAGAACTGAGATGTGTATGTTGATGGCTTTATGTTGTTACATTGTCAGTTTCATTGATCTTCAGTAATTATACTGAGGCAAGTGGGACTAGAGTTTTATACCGATGTCTTTTAAAAATTAATTTGATTGGAAAATATATAATAGCAGTTTTGGGGGAGGGCAAGGATATTGTCTCTCATTATTTTATCTGCACAGTCTGCTAAGTTGGTAGAAAATATTTATTATTGAAATAATTATTTATGCAATGTGACTATAAAGTTACAGAGTTGTTTATATTTCACACCAGCAAGTGTAGTAACATCCCCTACCTCCATTTGCTAAACTACTTCTTTGTGTCACATTTTTTCTGAACATTTTCCTTAATGTGTTCACCTCAGTCTTTTGTTGTGTATATAGCCTTGAATTGTGATGCTTATCTTTAGCATCACTGATTTCTGTTGGGGAACGTGTATAAATACATCCACACTTATATATAGGTATATGTGCACAAACACTTTTTTTAAGTAATCTGTTATAATCTTTGTTGGGACCTCTGACAATTTTATACTGTATTGATTTTTAATGATAGTTCGAATAATTCTGGCTTGAACTTGTATTCTTTTACCATTTTTCATTACCACTGCTGGTAGAGATCTAAGAGGAAAAATCTCTTATTATTTAAAAAATTATTATATTGTGTGTGTTTTCCATCTTTGTATTTGCTGTTAAAAAGTGAAATGATGAGGTGCTAATCCTAAAGATCTTTTATATCTAGAGATTCTTAAACAATCATTTTACTTCAGTATTTTATATAAGCTATTTTAGTAATTCTTGCTAGTTTGGGACCAAGCTTGGATATGATTCAGCAGAGGATTTATTTTGTTGTTGTTTGTTTGTTTTGAGATGGGACCTTGCTGTGTAACTTTCAGGGTGGTTTTGAACTCACTGTGTAGCCCAATGTGGCCCCCAACTCATGGCAGTCCTCCTACCTCACTCTCCAGAGGGCTAGATTATAGGTGTATGCCAGCACACCTGGCTAGAAGATTTGTTCTTAAAATATTTTTCCTTATGTAGTACATTTTTTATTGTGATTGTAGGCCTTGTATAAAACAGGGAAGTAGAAAGTGTTAAAGTAATTGATTTTTTAGTTGAAACTGTCATAAAGGGAATATAGTTTGCAGTAGAATTTTCTAAGTTTTGTTTTATTTAAAAATAGTTTTCCTTCACTGAGTTGCTTAATGAACTCTTACTTGCCAGTGAAAGTTGCATGGACAATTTCATATCATCTTCCTACTCATGGTTAGTATATGTTGAGCTGTAATTCTGCTTGCCTTTGTAATAGATGGAAAGAAAAATTACCTGGCTTGCATTAGCCAGGATTCTTAGGTTGGCTGTGGTTTTTGTCTAGCACTTGAATGAATGGAACTGAAAGGCTGAACCACCTGTGTCGCGCTATCAGGCTGTGCACTTAGTTAATTCAGACTCATAAAGGTTAACACTATTATAACCCCTTGAGGATCTTACCCTTCCAGCAGAGCGGGGAGAGAAGCACAACTATCTTCATTCATTTGGTTGCAAAAATGCAGGCAGGTTTTATGGTTTTTAACTATACAAGATGGAAAGGATTTCTCAAAAATAGTCCTCAAAAACAGGACTAAAATGTTTTGAGAGGACTTATATAAAAGATTATTCATTCTGATTAGCTCTTTATGACAACCTGTAAAGGAGATAATTATTTTAAAACATTACTCTTTTCATCTGTAGTTTTGTTTTAAAGAATAAAAAACAATAAAAGTGATACAGAATTCCAAATCATGATAAGAAATGAACAATGATTATTATATTGCATATTATTATCTTCTATATAATTGCTCAGATTACCAGATATATAGGCATGCAAAGTTGATCAAACAGGATAAACACTAGCTGTTCCTTTTTATTTCTCTTTCATATTTTATCTCTTTTTAATTCTTACATTGTAGGTATCTTATTGAGAACTATCTTAGCTCTATCTTCAGTTGTCTAATTTATTGTTTAATCTATTCACTGAGTTATTATTTTCTATTTGAGAACTTTAGTTTTCATGACAAATATGCCTAGAAATGGATTTTATGCTATTTCCTTTTTCTCATTTAAAAATATGTTATATACTCTTAAATGATCATTTTAATATCTGAAGTCTCAGGACTTTAGCTGTTGGTTTTCTTCTGACACTTGTTCACAGTAGCAGTTTTTGTGTGTGTTTGGATTGGAATTGTTATATTTGAAACCTTAGTTACATGTGAATTCTCAGGGGAAGCTACTTCTCTTCGTCTTAGGATCCAGGCCTAGACCTGTAGTGTTTTCTCTCTCTCTCTCTCTCTCCCTCTCCCTCTCTCTCTCTCTCTCTCTCTCTCTCTCTCTCTCTCTCTCTCTCTCTCTCTCCATTCCTCCCTGGCTCTTTGGGCACCCATTGGAGTAATTAGTTTGTCACTCTGGTTTCTTTTCTTTATTGATGCCTACTGACAATATCCCTTACTTAAAGAACTTAGCTGTGCTTTGAAAGGTGTGTGTTTCTAAGTGTTTTGAGGCAAGGGAGCTTTCTGAGACATATAGTGTATTATGTTTAAAAAGCTTAAGTTATTTGTTCAGATTTCTAGTAGAAGTGATAACAATAGTGACTGCTTTTTTACTACTTTTCTAATAGGCTTACTTTGCAATTGAGATTTTAAAATCAATTTCAGTTATGGTTGCTAAAAAAAATCTTCACTGTTGGAAGTAACGATTGATTAGACCTTTAAATTCAAGTAGATTTCTTAGAAATAGACTATAAAAGATTCTAGGTAAGGGTGAATGACATGAGCGTAATTAGGAAAATCTTGTAGGTACAAGATTATAATCATAAGGATTAGTGTGGATAAAACCATATCTTACATGCACAATTTAACTCCTTATTTCCTCTTTTTTCTCCCTCTCAACATTTATTGCAGTGACTTCATCTAGTGGATGTTATTGAAATGATGTTTACTGTGACAGATGAGGAGCCTGCATAGTTAGGACTACTGGGTTTGGGAACTGTGTCTTGTTGGTTTTGGTAGAACAGCTTTGGAAGAAGTATTCTGTGTCAGCCCTAATAGGTACAGTGTAATTCAGTTGTGGTACTAACCCCCTGGAGTTGGTACATACTCCACAACTAAAAGGGCAGAGTTGGCAGCAAGACTACTTTTAATTCAGATTCCTCACTCAGAGGGTTCCAGGTTTACCTGGGTTTTTTTTGTGGGGGGGGGCGTACCGGGGATCAAACCTATGACCACGCATTTGCAAGGCAGGCACTTCTGCCACTGAGCTAAATCCCCGGCCCCTCCAAGTTCACTTGTGCATCTGCTAAACAATCTCCAAATCCAGGGGTTCCCGTAACCCCCCTCAAGGTTTGAGCGTACATTAGAATGGCTCACAGAAGTACAGAACAGGAAGGAATATTTGTTCCTTCAAATAATGTACTACAATTCATTCAATTCTTGCACTTCTTTTTAACTCACTAAGACTCCACAAATTAAATGATATGGTTCCTTAAATAAAAGATCAGAAACCAAGAATGAAAATCAGTGTAATTATAGACTACATTTCACTGAAATTTGTTGTTAGAAAAGAGATTGTACATAGCTGCCCAGGATAGTTACATAGAGATACGTGGGTTGAAGACAGAATTTTTTTTTTAAATGACAGGAAAAAGTGTTTGAATTCTGAGGGTAGGTTTTGAGCATGTGAGTATTAGGTTCAGGGTGTATTTTGTGGATCAGTTTGGCTGTACAGAAATGTTCCTGGTAACTTTTAGGTAATGAATGAGCACCTGAATTAGGTTAATGATGTCAAATTTATAGAACAAGTACATGAGAGTGTGGCAGAATGAAATCTATTTTGTAGTATTTGTATAATGGGTAAGTGTTGTATGAGGGAAACTAAAGATACATGTGACTGACTGGTGAAGCAAGAGGAGCCAGCAGTAATATAGATAGTGAGAGACTGAGAGTTCAGAGAAACTTTAGGGAACTAGTTGTAAAGGAGAATAAAGTGGCAGCATTTTTGAGAGGAAAAGAAGATAAGTTGGAAAAGAGGCAATTTTGCCAAGAGTAGTGGGAAATGAGACAGGGATAGGATAGTCCTATCAGCACTTGGACTTCCTGAATTGGGTGTTGAAGGGTCTTAAATGCCCCACATGTTCTGTGTTGATATGGAAGTCAGCAAGAGAGATTAAGGAGTTCACAATGGATCAAATAATTACAGTCTTGGCCCTTTCCCAACAATTCACTGCATCTTTTGAGGAAAAGTAAAAAAGGCAACGTAATGTAATTATAGTTGACCAAGTAAGAACACTGACTCGTAGTACATCAGATGCTCACTGATGACATGGTGATGACGCTGATTTTATTAGGAAAATACATAATGCCAATTTTGTTCATTTTAGCCTTTAATTCACTTATGTGCCAGAGAGTTTGACCTGATGCTCACTCAGGTTCTTAAGTAACTAGGTCATGCTTGTTGAAAATTAAAGGGGTAGTCAGGCTGGATGTGGTGGCCTGTGCCTGTAATCCTAGCACCAATGGAGTTTGAGTTTCCCCTGTACAATTAGAGACCTGTCTTTAAAAAACAACAACAACAAAAACAAAAACAAAAAACCAAAACCAGGTAGATAGCATAGTACACCCCTGGAATTGATCCCTAGTACCACAGAAAAGTGGCAAGTCACAAGCTTTAAATTTACACTTGCTAATTCAGCTTAGCTCATGCATTCGAAGGAGGGGAAGAAAGAAAAATATATCCTAGTGGTATATTAAAGCTTTTAAAAGCAAAGCAGGAGATAGCTGATACAGAATTTTCTACATAACAGGAACAAATAATAGCACTTTAAAACAAAAGTTAGTGCTTCACAATACCTTCCTAGTCAAGCATAGTATTAGAATGAGATTTTTTTTCAACAGGTAAATCTGTTAAACACAATTTTCTGCTTGAAACAGTGGGATTTCCCATTATTCATAGAATAAAATCCAAAGTTTTCTTCATGGCTCTAGAGACCTGCTGTCTTTCTTTTACCTTTCCATCCAGAATTTTTGTGTTAACCTTGTAGTCCTCTCTGTAAGTAGTTCCCTCATCATTGAAGCTACTTTCTTTTGTAACACTTAGCACAATTATGTGCACATTGATTTTTTAAAAAATTTATCTTATTCAAATAAAAGTGCCTATTTTGTCCAACAAAAAAAGAGCACTGTATATAGACCTTGCACATAGTGGGCCTTCTAATATTTGTTGAATGACTGGATTGTTTCGGAGTATTAAGTAGTGTACTTTTTATGTGTTCTGTCACATAGCCTTCAAAAAACTACCATGAGCTAAAGTACTGTATTACTATAATTCCCATGAAAATGATTAAGAAATTATACCTGTGGTGATTCCTTTGCATTGTTTCCTTTTGTGGCATATTTGTGGATAGAGTCGTAACAGTTGATTCTTAATGTGCAAAGTAGTTGAATTTGAAGCTTTCACTTGTAATTACATCAGAACATAGTGATTTGAAGGCTGAAGAAAACTCCCTAGTTTAACCTGATTTTCATTTGGGTGGCTCAGATTGTGTTCAGTATGTGAGAAGAATGGTTGCTGCTGCTTTGAACAGAAATAGAGTGCACTGTTGTCAGAAGTTGACTATTAAAGTTGTATTTAGGTGGTTCTAGTTTAGCATGACTTCTTTTGTCTATAAAACTGAACTAACTGCCATCTAGAAAAAACAGAATGCAGAATACAGCTGCTACCCATTTGCACTCTGTGGACTAAGTACTGGCTTGAACGACTGGATTCAATGTTTGAGGAAAAAAGATTCTAGAGTTTTCCTATCATACCTACACATTTGAAATAGCCAGAACTGGAAAATTTTCCTTTTGTTAAACATATGTTTGCATTTTTTTTTTTTTTTTACTACGTGTGTACATTTTAATGATTGCTTCATGTTAGTAATACACAATTCTTTTGACTCCTTAAGTGCCATCTTTCTGGATTGGTTTTGTTGGTTTTATATGTGTTTTGGTTTAGTTTTTCTGTTTTGTTTTGTTTTTTAGGGATAATATATTTTTAGACATTTTAAAACATCTCTGCAAATCTATTTAAAAGCCTTTGGTGTTCAATTTTAGTGGAGAAAACTCTCTGCACCGTGGCACAGGTCATTTCTGAGTGGATTTACTCTTCCTATGTGACTGTCTCGTGGCGGTCGTCCCCCTCCCCCCTTTTTGTACCGGGGTTCGAACTCAAATCCCTAGCCATAACTATCTCATAAGGAAAAGAATTTTAGACCAAATATTACCTGAACTCTTGTCAGAAAGTTGATTCTCACAAAATAATAGACTGTTGTTAGTCTGTCCAATAGCAATCAGGTGGCTCAGTTAGTATATGATCTGTGCTTTGAATTAGAAGAAACATATTGCTGAGCAAACTACCAGTAAGATTCTGCATATATCTTTATATATGAAGAAAATTATAACAATATATTTGAAAGTAATAACATTATAATTCCCTTTCTGTTTCCTTTCTTTCCTTTTTTTTTTTTTTTCTCCCCAGTATTGGGCATTGAACTCTGTGTCTTCATACTAAGCTACACTGTCAGTCCTTTTTTAGTATTTTAAGATAGGGTCTTGATAAATTGCTCAGTCTGCCCTTGAATTTATAATCCCCCTCCCTCAACCTTCCAGAGTGCTGGGATTATTATAAGTGTGTGCCATCACACCTGTCTATACCTTTCAAAGTACTGATTTAGGCATTCAGTATTTTGAAATGACTCTATAGTGTAAACTTTCCTCCCTTGGTTTCCAGAACATTTGTTTTCTATAATAAACTTTTTGTAAAGCTAAATCTACTGTAAGTTTCATTATGGTGTTAATTTGATCTGGGGACAGTATTGAAAACACTGTTTGAATAGCTTTATTCACGGATCTCAAAGAATTTGTATATGGTATCAACTGGATAAGATGGTCAGAATGTAAATTTTGAACCTAGGCCAGAATATTTGATTTTAGAATTTTAGATTTAACCAGAGATAATTAAAGAACCTTTTGTTCCCAGGTGTATATTTAATGTGAGGGGATTACAAACAAAAGGAAAGAAAGAATTTGCCATCAACATGATAAGAGAAGCAGGGCTGGATGTATATTTCATTTGTTGAACTTGTACCTAGCATGTACAAGGTCCTGGATTTGATCCCTAGTGCTGGGGTATGGGTAGTAGCAGGATGGATGGAAAGAAAACTTGATCAAGAGAAACTTTGTTGAAGATGTCTTCAAAAGTTTAAGGAAATTAAGTAAAAAAGCAAATGAGACCGATGGTGTATGAATGCAGAAAAATACTTTAAAAAATGACAGATGTGGTATGCTGTGGGTGTGGTAAAATTTCAGTGGTTAGGCATTCATTTATTAATGCATGCATGCTAAGATTTTATTAAAGGATTTAGTTGAATCAGATCTTGGAAACTGGAGCAAACACATTGTGAAGTTCCTTTTCCTTCTAGGAAGATGGTGCCTGTGAGTAGGAAGGCTTAGGCCACAAGCAAAGCTGATGGAAAGGAGGCTGCTGTGTTCCAGCAGGGCTGTATTAGTTGGGCAAATATTTGCTTCTTAAGTACAGAAAGGGTGAAGCAAAGGGTGCAAAACAGAGTCCATTCACCCTTGTGGCACCCCTGAAAGCATGTATGCAATTCTGTTTAAAATAGTATAGTAATTGATAGTTAACTTTTACAAATGATTTGGTGTTTACTCATGAAATAAGTCATAGCTATAAATAATAATTTGGGGACTTTTAAATGTACAATATGAGTAACACTGACTCTTTGAGATCTAAGACATTATTAAATTTATGGGTTTTTATTGTCTTAGGACACTGCAAATGTGTGTGAGGAGAATAGCTTAATGCATTTTTTTCTAGGATGTGTTTATTTGAAAAACCCCTGTCTGTGTTGTATCTACAGAAGCATATTGTAATCTTGCTTAAACTTAAGTTAAAGGGGAAATGGCAGTACTGTTTCTTTTGGCCCATATAGTAAGGGGTCAGCCTTTTGACCATTATTTTATGTGACCCAATCAAATGTTCTGCATTACTAATCCAAATGAATGATTTTATTTCTGGTTTTCCCTGTTGGTCTTACTCCAAATTTACTGATAATTCCAGTCCTAGTGATTTTGTTAGCCAAAAAAGTTAGCAATGTTTAAAATCAATAGCTCAACTTTTAAACATTTATTTTGATAAATGTACCATGTAATAATATTGTGTGGCAAAGTTTATTAGATCCATAGAATTTTTAGTTATAGTACTATTATTTTTGCCCTCTTACACTCCCCACCCCATTGAATTCAAGATCTTGCACATGCTAAATAAGTGTCCTTCTACTGAATTCTAGCTTCAGTCCTTATACTACTTGTAATATACTTTGTACTATATTTCCTAATTTTAAAAAATCTGTTCTGTTTGTTAGCTATGGATGATTCCTTTCTCTGGAAACAAAAGCTTGTCTTGGAATTCAGAATGGCAATGTTATGTTCTCTGGTTGAAAATTCCCTCTCTAATAGAAAAATGGTTAAGCAGACAGATAATTTTATTTCCCACATTTACATATGATGAGCTGATGGCAGATCTGTTACTTTTTTCCCCAGTAGGAGTAACAAAAGCTGGATTTTCAGTGGATTCTCCAAGGATTGATAATTGTTTACTTTTCACCACAGAAATTATAACATGTTTTTATGTTAGATGAAGAATCATGAAGCATCTTTAATTGACCTGCAATTACATGGAAGAGGAAAAATAAAAAAAGATTTGTTCCATCGCCCTGGCATTCCAGCCCTTGTTAAAACACTGCTCAGGCAGATGTGCTGTTTTGCAGGTCGGATTGTACTGGCCTGCTGCTGCTCCCAAGTTGCCACCAACCAGAAGCTGGCTGATGTATGTCCCACCTGGGCAGGCCATCGTAGGTTCCTGGAGAACTCGCAGAGTACCTTTAGTGGCGAAAGGGGAAGTATGAAAGCCATCAAGGATTCAGGATGAAACAGGGCTGAAACCAAATCTGAAACCTCTGCCTGGAAGCCCACCAGGCCCATTGTTTCTCTTTCTCAACTTCACTTTCCTATGCCTCTTTCCCTACTCTCTCAGCCCCCTTTTCTGTATTCCTAACAGTGGTAGCATTACAAATCCAACTTCATAAGCTAATAAGCATTGGAATTCAATTGTATCATCATGGTCCTTAAATTCTATGTTCTATAAACACATAGTTTCCGACTGGCATACAATGCAAATATAGCCCCAGGACCTGTCTTGGGGAGTGAGAAGAAGGAAGCCACACAGAAGTGTAGAAGTTGCCTGTGCACTAGAACTGTAGTTATTCTTGACCCACTTCTTTCCTTTCCTTTCCTTCCCTGGCTTTTTCTGATTCTGTGACCTCTTAACAACTCCCATGCCCTTCACCTTCATCATGTTGACAGAAGGCATGTATTTAAAAAGTATCCCAAGCCATGGGTGATGATGTATAGTATAATCTTAGTACTACTCTGGGAGACTAAGGCAAGAAGATTGCAAGTTTGAGCTTAACCTGGTCAGTTTAGCAAATCCCTGTCTCAGAAAAAAAAAAACAAAAAATAAAAGTGTAGGGGCTGTAACTCAACACCAAAGATGGGCCGGGAATTTAGCTCAGTGGCTTAAGCTCCCGCCTGGCAAGCATGAGGTCATAAGTTCAATCTCTGGTACCAAAAACAAAACAAACCACAAAAGCCTTGGGTTCAAGCCCCAGTACCGGGGGTAAAAAAGTTTCTCCAAACTATTAGATTAACAAGGAGATATTTTTTATTTTGAGCCAAAAATTCACAATACTGTGATGCTATCAAAATTATTTTTAAAATTCTACACTATAATACAGTACATACAGAATATTTAATATTACAGAAAATGGAAAAATACTTGACTGTTTAGCATGCATTAGGACCTGCATTCAATACCTGTCATCATGCCAAAAGAATTAAAACAAAGATATGAAAGAAGAAAGTGGCATAAACAGCACATTTGTGCTAAACATATAATAATTTATTTAGTGTGAAATAATGGAGAAATTTTATACTAGGAAACATTTCTTTCTCTAAAATCAACTTCAGTGTGTAGGATTTTAATGATGGTAGAGATAGTATATAGAGTGAACACACCTGACTCACTGAGTCATCTGGAAAAACCTGAGAGTGCCCCTTCAACCCTTGATACGATACATTGGGCAAGTTCCATTTTATAAAATGTTATTTTTATTTTATTTTTTTTTTTTTGGTACTGGGTATCAAACTCAAGACTACATGCTTGCAAAGCAGGCGTTTATGCCACTGAGCTAAATCCCCAGCCCCCTAAAATGTTCTTGAACCAACCATACCCTAAGCAGCTTACAGAACAGTAGTGGTTTTCCCAACACAGGGAAGATGATGAACCTGACGCTTTATCATAGCCATATCCCAGAAACTTAATGAAAAAATGATCCAAGTTTCACATTTCACTAGGAAAATGGCCTAAGTACATATTAGACACCAGGCACAAACCCAAATGATAACCTGTATATTGTCTCATGCTAGTTAGGGATCCTGATCAGATTACCTGCTTTTCAGGGTCCTCCAGGTCAGTTTCTTTACTCTCTTTTGCTCACAGTGTAGTCCAGACTGGTCTTGGACTTAATTTATGTAGCCTAGTCTGGCTTTGACACCACAGCAGTCCTCCTTCAGCCTCCCCAGTGTTGGGATTACAGGTGTGCACCATGGTGCCTAGCTTCAGCTTAGTTTCTTGACTTGTAGAAACCATCTATATTAATTTATCTTTGCTAAGTATTGGGCTCAGTTATGACTGTTTCTATTTTGATTTTAAACAGTTCTCTGGAGTTATAGGGGCAGCTTGCTTGATAAGTGAATTGGAAACCCCAGCTTTATTCCTATTTCTTACAACTAACCCTCTTAATCTTTCAGTTTTAATGTTTTATAAAATAATGCTATCTTCAGAGTGCTTGTGAGGATTCCTGGTACCAAAATACTGTAAAGGTCTCCAAAAATGTTTTTAATCATTTAATACTTACAGTTAGCTGATACTTTCTAAATGTCATTACGTTTAAACAAAAAGGTCTTTAAAATTTGTGGTCTTGACCTTTTCTAGTGATAGTGGACTTTGCTAGGATTGCTCCTAACTCTTCCAAAAACTCATCTTGGGTAGTGAGCCCTCCCTAGGAACTTGACAGATCGGGCCCAGACACTGTTTAAGTACCTAGCTTTTAAGGTTTGCTTTCACATCTTTCAGTCCCAGCAGCCTTAGTGTTGAACTCCATCCGGCTCCTTTGTACAAGGGGTACTGAGAATGAGAAGAGATAGTTTTCCAGTCATCCTGCCAACAGGGTGCTCCTATCAGGGTGTAACTGGTAGAGATTGCTGCTCTTATCTCTTACACCAGTGTTACAGTTTTTGTCAGTTGTGAGAATAGGTTTTGTCTTAGTTACTTTCTCATTGCTGAGACAAAATACCCAACACCAAAGTTAAAGGAGGAAATGTTTATTTAGCTCATAGTTGGTAGAGGTTTCAGTTCATACTCTGCTGGCTCCAAGGCAAGGCAACTTAATAGAGGGGCATCACAGGCAGAAGGCAACAAAGCAGTGAAGTAGTGGTTCACAGCAGCTCTCTTTCTGTCCCTTATATTCTGTCCAGGCGGTGTGCCCTTAGGGAGGGCAGCACGCGCACGCAGGGAGGGGCCTCTCATTATCCACACCCAGAAGTATGTCAGACCAATCAGTGGACTAATTTATAGACACATATTTGATCTCAGCACCACACACTTAGTGCCAGCGTTGCATAGTTTAAACCCAGCATCACATAGTTTAGTTCCAGCCACCTGTGAGATGCTCCACTGATGATCAAATGAGACTTGAATGGTATATCTAGACATGAGGCATAACAAGCTGCTTTTACTTAGTTTAGCCTTAGATAAAAAATGGGATATTTTATACAGTTACGACATTGCACTTTTTTTGCTTGTTTATTTAGGGTCTCACTGTGTAGCTCAGGCTACCTTTGAATTCACTATAGCCCAGAGTGACCTTGAACACACATCAGTTCTCCTGCCTCAGCCTCCCATGTGCTGGGATTACAGGTGTGTGCCACAACATGTGGCTTGTACTTTTTTTTTTTTTAAATTAAGTTTATTGGTACATATTAGATTTGCGTAATGATCACATTCATCATAGGGAATATGTGTCTCTACATGATATAACTGGGTTCTTCTCCCACCCCATTCCTTTACCATCCCTTTAACCACCTTTCTTTTCTTTATTTACAAAAGCTTTGTATCCATTTTTCCCTTTTCTTATGTTTTTCTTTTCTTTTCCTTTCCTTTCTTTCCCTCCCAAGTTCTTCCCCTTTCCTTTTGAATAGTTTCTTCCTATTTCATAATACCTGTTATACATTTTGGTTCTTACTTACACTTTCAGTTTTTCTCACTAGAAAAAGAATGTGGTAGTTACACATATGTATCCAATTTATTTCACTTAAGTGTATGCTCTCTGAGTCTATTTTGTTGTAAATGTCTGAAGTTTATCCTTCTTTATGGTCGAATAGTACTCCATTGTATAAAACAGCCTCATCTTATTTAGCCATTCATCACTTGATGGGAATTTGGGCTGTTTCTAAGATTTACCTATTAAAAACTATACTGCTATAAACATGGGTGTGCATATATCACTGTGGTATGATGTTTTTAATTTTTCTGAGAAGATGCAAAAAAAAGGGGAACAGATGTTTTTTGAGGAATCTCCACACTGATTTCTATAGTGGATGCACCAGTCTACATGTACGTTAACAGTAGAGAAAGTTTCCTTTTTACCCCACAATCTTCCTTCATTTTTTTCTAGTTGATTTCTTGATAAAAGCTATACTTTCTGGGATAAGATGTCACTGTTATTTTAATTTGCATCTCTTGAATAACCAATGATACTGAACATTTTTTCATATATTTATTTGCCATTTCTATTTCTTCATCTGAGAAGTGTGTCTTCATTTCAGATGCCCAGATTTTGGATTGGGTCTTTAAATTTGGAGGGCCTGATTTTTTTTTTTTTAAGTTCTTTGTATATTATAGATAAAGTCCTTAGTCTGAGGAACAGCTTAGAAAATTTTTTTCCCATTCTGGCTTGTCTCTTCACTCTGTCAGTCATTACTTTTGCTGTGCAAAAACTTTATAATAAGGTGAGATCCCAGTTATTGATTCTTTGTGATATTCCCTGTGTGGTTGGGGTTTTGTTCATGTCTTTGTTTTCAAGAGTTCTACTCTACCTGTTCTATCTTCAAGCAGATTTAGTCTTTCTCTTTTATTATTTCGATTTTATTTTAGTAAATGCTGAAAGATATGGGTCTAGTTTTGATCTAGTTTAATCTTCTAAAACTGTGGAAAGCCAGTTTTCCCAGCAACATTTATTAAGAGGGTATCTCTTTCAGTGAAAATGTTTTTGTCCTTTGTTGAAGATAAGATGGCTAAGTATGTCTGAAGTTGTTTCTCTATCTTCTAATCCTTGAGTCTTTTGTTTTGCCAGTCCTATGCTGTTTTTATCACAGTGGCTTTATAGTGTAATTTCAAGTCAAGGATTTGTGATGCTCCCAGCCTTGCCTTTGTTGACCAGAATTGCCTTTACTATTCTAGGTCTCTTACGGTTCCAAATGAATTTTAGGATTGTTTTGTGTGATATATACTGTTGGAATTTTGATTGGAATTGCATTAAATCTTTACCATAATTTTGGAAGTTTGGCCATTTTCACTCTATTGATTTGTCCTACCGAAGAACAAGGGATGTCTTTCCATTTGGTGATAACCTCTTCAATGTCCTATTTCAGAGTACTGTACTTTACAATGTAGTAGTCTTTTCCTTTCTTCATTAAATTGATTCCTGGGTATTTTACTTTTTAGAATGCCATTGTGAAAGGTGCTGTTTCCCTAATTTCTCTCTCAATGAGCTTGTTATTTGTGTACAAAGGCTATTGATTTTTTTGAGTGTTGACTTTGTATTCAGCTAGGCTACTGAATTTGGTTATTAAACCTAGAAGTTTTCTGCTGGAGCTCTTGGGGTCTTCTACATAGAGTATCTTGTGGTTTGTGAATAATGGTAATTTAACTTCTTTCTTTCCTATCCTTATTCCTTTTATTTCTTTCTCTTGTCTATAATTACTCTGACTAATGCTTTCAGATGTATATTGTATAGTTACAGGGGACATCCGTATCTTATTCGTGATTTTATATATAGTGAAAGCTTTCAGTTTTTGTCCATTTAGTATGATGTTGGCTGTTGGTTTTTTATAGATGGCTTTTATTTATCAGATTGAGATAAAGACCATCTATTCCAATTTTTTGTAGGATTTTTTTTTTTTTTATCATGAATGGATGTTGGGCTTTGTCAAAAACTTTCTGTACCTGTTGACATGATTCCATGTTTTTTATCTTTTGCTCTGTTAATATATGGTGTATTATGTTTATGATTTACATACATGGAACCATCCTCGCACCTCTGGAATGAGTGGTGCTTGGTCATGGTGTACAATTTTCTTGATGATTTGCTGCATTCTGTTTGCCAGTACATTATTGAGGTTTTTTGCATCTGAGTTCATTACAGAGATTGACCTGTAGTTCTCTATTTTGGCTGGGTTCTTCTCTAGTTTTATCATCAGGGTAATACTTGCTTCCAGGAATGAATTTGGGAGTATTGCTTCCCTTTCAGTTTCATTAAAGAGTGTGAGAAGTAATGGTTTTAGATCTTTTTAAAATTACTTGTGGAATTCAGCTGTGCAACCTTGAGCTTCTCTTTGTTGGCAGGTTTTAAATTATATTTTTGAGTGGCTTGAAATGCAATTTGTCTACAAATTGAATAGCTGCCCCTACATTTTTTGGGTTCCTGTCTCATGAATAATGTTTTTCATTGTTTGATGTTCAGTCTATGAAATTCTTTTAAATGGCTGGTTTATTTAGAATTTTTGTATCTTTTTGACTCAACTTTGGTAATTCATATGTATCTAGGATGTTTAATTTTTTTTGTTTTCCATCTTACTAGAATACAGTTTCTCAAAGTATAGGTAGTGATGATCTTCTGGATATCTGCAGGACCTGATGTAATTTTACCTTTTTCTCTCCTACTTGCATGAACTTGAGTTTTTCCTTGTTTTGATAACATTGACAAAAGTTTGTCCATTTTATTCTTTCAAAGAACCAATTCTTTGACTCATTGATTCTTTGTAGTGTTTCCTAGTCTTCATTGCATTAATTCTGCTCAGATCTTTATTATTTGTTTTCTCCTATGAGCTTTGGGTTTGACCTGCTTTTTCTTTTCCAGAATTTTGAGATGCAACATTAAGTTGCTTGAGCTCATCTTTTTTCCTGAGTGGGTAGTCACTCTTCCTTTCCTTTCCTTTCCTTTCCTTTCCTTTCCTTTCCTTTCCTTTCCTTTCCTTTCCTTTCCTTTCCTTTTCTTTCCTTTCCTTTTCCCTTTTCTTTTCTTTTCTTTTCTTTTCTTTTCTTTTCTTTTCTTTCTTTCTTTCTTTCTTTCTTTCTTTCTTTCTCTCTCTCTCTCTCTCTCTCTCTCTCTCTCTCTCTCTCTCTCTCTCTCGTTCATCTTCTTGAGACAGGGTCTTGCTTTACAGTTCAGGCTGGCCTTGAGCTCACTTTGTAACCCAGGCTGGTCTCCAACTCACAATGATCTGCCTCCCTCAGCCTCCCAAGTGCTGGGATTACAGGTATGAGCCACCCTGCCCAGCTGGGTAGTCACTCTTATGACTACTTTCATTGCATACCATAAGTTCTGGTATGTTACATTGGCATTATTGTTTGTTGTAGGAGCTGTCTAGTTTCTTCTGTAATTGTACCTGTGACCCGTTGGTTGTTCAGGAAGGTGTTATTTAATTTCCACATGTTCATGAAGTTTTTGTGATTTGTTTTGTCATTGATTTCCAGTTCCATTGCACTGTGGCCTGATAATATACATGGAATAATTTCAGTTCCTTTGCATTTACCTAAGCATGTTCTCTTAGCCAATATATGGTATTTTTTGGAGAACATCCTGTGTCCCATTGAGAAGATTGTATATTCTGATGTCTTGAGTTAAAACACTGTAGACATCTAGTAAGTCCATATGTTCAAAAGTTTGGTTCAATTCTAATATTTTGTTGTTGATTTTTTTTTGTCTAGTTTGTCTAACTTTTGTCTAATTTTTTTTGTCTAATCTTTTTTTTTTTATCTAATTTATGACAGGTATTGAGATGCCTGAATAGAATTGTAATATTAGTTACTGGATTTTTCATCTTTGTTAATATTTGTTTTACATAGTTGGGTGCACTGGCATTTGTTGCATATGCATTATTGTTATCTCTTCCTCTTGGATTATTCCCTTTATAAGAATGCAGTGACTTTCTTTGTTTCTCTTAGTCAGTATTGGCTTGAAATGCAATTTGTCTACAAATTTAATAGCTACCCCTACATTTTTTGGGTTCCTGTCTCATGGAATAATGTTTTTCATTGTTTGACATTCAGTCTATGAAATTCTTTTTGAATTAAATGCGTTCTTGTATGCAGCATGCTTTTTTATGTTAAAGAGAATAAAACTATAACAATAAAGTCAATCAAAAGAAAACAAAGTGATACAAGACTTCAAAATAAGATAATTAGAAATCAGCAATGGCTACCATAATACCTCTTGTTATCTTCACAGTAGCTGCCCATACCATCAGACTTAATAAAATCAAACAAAACAAAACAATATAACCAATCAAAGTAAAACAATGAAAGCAATATAGGACTTCTAAACAAGATAATAGGAAATCAACAGTGACTACCATAATATATCTTGTTATCTTCAAAATAGCCACCCATAGCCTCAGACATAATAAAATCAAACAAAACAAAATGGAATAAAATCAAACAAATTGGGGGAGGGCAATGAATATGATACAGGACTTCAAAACAGGCTACTAGGACATTAACAATGGCTATCGTATTGCCTCTTGTCCCCTAGATTGTTAAACCACTAGCTTTCAGCCTGCTAAGTCAAACAGTACAAGTGTTGTTTCTTTATTTCAGTGGCTATCGTATCAGCCTGTGTTCCTTCAAATCATCTGGTTGCTTGGGAAAGGAGGGCCTTCTTCTCTTCTGTCCCCCACACTGGCTGCTTCATGGGGAAGGAGTGTGACTTTCTGGTTCTCTTGGCCAGCATGACTTTTGCTCACAGGGGCCTTGGGTTTCTTGTTGTATGGCTGGCACAACTTCTGTGTGCAGTAGATTGTCAGGTCTTGCTTTTTGATCCATTCTGCCAGTCTGTTTCTTTTGATTTGTAAATTGAGACCATTAACATTGTTGGTTATATTTGATATGTATTGTCATGTTATTATCCTTGTCTTGTTATTATCCTGTTGGTTTCCCTCCCCCCACAATTGTTTGCCTTGCCTCATGGATTCCTTCTGTTGAGGCTCACATAATTGTAATCTGTCTTATCTCTTTCTAGAATGTCCTTCAGAACATTTTAGAGTTCTGGTTTTGTGTTCATGAATTTTCAGATGTCTTTTTTTGTGAAAGTATCTTATTTCTTCATCAATTTTGAATGATAGTTGTGTGAGATATATCAATCTGGATTAGAGGTTGAAATACCTCAGTCCAAGCTCTCTTTGACTTGAAGATTTGTGTTGAGAAGTCTGCTGTGATTCTGATAGGCTTCCTTTCTAGATGATTTTTTTTTTCATAACAGCCTTTAATATTCTCTTCTTATGTTGAAAATCCTGGGATCTTGACTATTGTATTCCTTGTTGTAGGTGGTTTTAGTTAGTCTGTTTTTAATCATTGTTAATTTGAGTTCTCTATGCCTCACTTGTCTATATATGAAATTTTTGCCCTTGTTGGGCAGTTTTCTTCTATGACTTCTGTAAACAGTTTTTTTTTAATGTCATTTGTGCTATGTCCTCCTTTTTTCATTGACTGCAATCAATCTGATAATATTCTTCCTTGCATCACCTGGCAGCCACTGCATGGTTTTCTAGTGAGCCTTTGCTATTTTAAGAAATCTTTCTTGCCAGGTGTGGTGGCTCATGCCTGTAATCCCAGCACTCAGGAGGCTGAGGCAGGAGGATCGTTGCAAGTTCGAGACCAGCCTGGGCTGCAAAGTGAGCTCAAGGCCAGCCTGGACTACATAGCGAGACCCTGTCTCAAAAAGACCAAAAAAAAAAAAAAAAAGAAATCTTTTCACAGTGGCTGACTCTCATTCTGTTTGTATGACTGATGTTCTGTGCTCACCTTGGCTCACTCTGCTGTGTATACTTTTAGTGGAATTTTTAATCTCCTGAATATCTTTTTGAATCTATTTCATGGATTCCCTTTCTTTCCTGTGTTGGCTGTTCATGGTTTTCATGATTTTCTTAAGCTCCCCACCAATGTATATATGCTGTAGAGCCACTAATCATGTATTTCATTATGATCACCATCTCTGTAGTTATTTGAAAAATTATTATTATTATTTTTTTTTTTCTTCCTTAGAGCCTCATTCATCTGCATTTTTCCTTTTGCTGTTTACCACTTAAGAGAGTCCAAGCTTTTGGGTTGTTCCTCTTCATCACTTCCATTGTTTGCCTTTGATGAGCTGCCAGTCTGGGATTGCATCTTCCTTAAGTGTCTTCCTATTTTCTAATTTTTTTCTTTAGTCAAATTCCTCGGTTAATGCTTTTATTTTTTTGTTTTGTTTTGTTTTGTTTTGTTTGTCTTTTTGAAACAATATCTTACTATGTAGTTCAGGCTGGTATTGAAGTCGCTTTATAGTCCAGGCTGGCTTTGAACTCCTGCCTCAAGACTCTCAAGTGCTGGGATAATGTGTGCATCACCACACTCTGTGATGCTTGTAAATTGCCTGTGATGTTGCCTGTGATGCTTGTTTATTGCTAGTGTTTAGAATCCTTACAAAATGACTACTACTCAGAGGTGTCTTCCAGGTGTAGCTGGCCTTTGGGTTTTGTGTCTGTTGTAAAATCCCATCTCTTCAATTTATTGGGGATGAGAAGTTGCTGGCTACTTGGTCCAGCCTTTGGTTCTTTGGCACTGACCTATAGTATTTTTGAAATTAGCTGGGAGTCATCTTGGAGAAGGACTGATTGAGCTCAGAACCACAATAACTACTAGCTCTATCTAGTGGCTCCCAGTGTCAGTGTCCCAAATATGAGTTCAAGCCAGCAAGAGGCACATAGATTGCTACAGTCTGAATGGTTCTGGTCCCAGCCTCATGGCCAGAAACCACCCTGTACTTCAATGGAAATAAAGATGCAAGCTTGCTAGGATTATCCACAACCACACAGTAAAGCTGCATCTGCATGAGGCTAGGACTCTCTCCTGCAGGATGTCTGAAGCAGAATAACTCACCAGTGAGAACTGTCTGGTGTGCCCATTGTTCTGTTCCACTAGTGGAGGTCTCTGGGATTGCTAGTAGTCATCGTGTGTCTTCAGGTTTTTGTTGTCCTTAACATGCAGTAAGTCCAGGCTCAGGGAAAATGCACCATCTGTCCCCTCCTCTTTCTGTATTGAAGTTTTTACCTTTCCTCTCCTTGTGGTTTAAATTTTCACTTCAGATCCTTTTCTCTTCCTCACATTGCTGTCTTCCAGTGTCTGGACACCAAATCTCAAAGAGGCTTTTTCTTTGCTGCTTACCACTTCACCATCTTCCTTTAAGTCCCCTAGAACATTGCACTTTTGATTGATAATGTTAAATCATTTTGAAGACTAAAACTGTCTCAAGCAATTTGAAGTTTTCTGTGAAATTCTACAAAGGTTTATTTGAAAGTTACATGCATGTACAAGTCTGCCACAATGAAACTTGTTAATCTGTATAACAAATATGCACTAAGAAAAACCTTTAGGAAGAAAAGAAATAATCTAAACCAAAAAAATTTAAAAGCAAATAAAAAATTAGTATACAAAAAAATTAGAATGCAAAAAAAATCAGATTTTCTGTGGCTAACTAGTTCAAGCTCTTAAGGTTTTCTTTGGGTAGTGTACTCCTTTGCTTCATTTTATTTGTCATGCAAGTATAATTTTTTCTATAAAAAAGCTATATTTACATATGAATTCATTGTATACATCAGGGTTTTACCTTTTTATCCAGAGTTGGTTTTTTTATTCAACGGAAAATATTCTGTGTGAGAATATTCAATGAGCTAAATCATCATTTTAAACTGTTGTTTCATTTTGATGGATGTTTTTGACATTACTAGGAGAAAACATCCAAGGGTAAGCCTTTCACAAGCATCTTTTTTATTTTTCTGTCATAAAATATAAAAGCCACATTAAAAATCATATTCATTATGAATATTTCCCATTAGATTTGTCATTTACTTAATATACTTTTTGTGTCCAGGAAGTTCTCTCAAGTCTTAAACATTAGATCTTTGCTTTCCCTGTTTGAATTTAGCTTCACTTTGATTTCTTGGGTTTTCAGGCCATTGTTTTCACAACTTCCTTTGTGAAAGGAAGGATACACCATATTCCATGGTGTATCTGTGGAACAGCCAACACTGCTTCAATAGTCCCCATGCTCTTTTTATTTATTTTTATTTTTTTATTTTAAAATGAAAAAAATGAAAATGATGCAGAATTTCTAAACAAAATAATAGATTAACAATGGCTAATATATTATTTTTTTTATTTTCAAAGTAGTTGTTCAGATTGCAAGACATAGGCATGAAAAAGATCAATGAAAGTCCAAACCTTATTTATAAAAGATTATATATATATATATATATATATATATATATATATATAATCTTTTCCTTTCTTTTCTCCTTTCGAGCTGTTTCTTTCCCTTTCACAATATCTGTTGTACATTTCAGATCTTACTCTTTCAGTTTTTTTACACTAAGGAGACAATATGATATTTACACATGAGTATTTCACTTATGAATGTGGTCTCAAATTGCATCCATTTAGCTATCAAAGTCTCAAGTTTATCCTCCTTTATAGCTGAGTAATATTCCATTGTATTAAGCTCCTTTCTTTGAAGTTAATGTAATACTTTGCGTTTCTCTTTGGCATTTAGTATATTGTGCCTTATTTTATGACTGTGTACAACCTATTGTTCTTTTTACCAAGATATAATTTTCTTGTGCAAGGACTTCCTTATTTCCAAATGTAATGTCTTACATATAGTTTGTGAGTTTTAGTGTCTGGCAGTCATAGTTGTGTGGCATTCTCATTTCCAAGGCTATTTACAGGTTCATTACATCTTAACTACACTGAGAGAAGAGGTAAAGCTCATCCTCTTAGTTCAGAAAAACAAAGATGCTCCATCTGTGTTTACACAGATCAGACCCTTATGTTCATATACCTTGCCTCTTTTGGTTTAGATCTCATTTTACCCATAATATTTTGTTACGAAAATGTTCAAATATAAGGAAAAACTGAAGTTCTTACACACACATACTCATATACTCACTTCCTAAGTTCCATAGTTAACCTTATCCATCTATTTCTGGGTTTGGGAAGAAGCATATTTGGTCTTTGTTCCTGTCACAAGTTGTGAATGAAAAGTGCCAGTAACATAGAGAAGATATGTTTATGTCTTAGTATCAGTATTTGTTCAGTAAAATCATGAGCAGTGTCAGTTTTCTTTGCTTTATGTGACTGGGTATAGCTGGTGAGCCAGCCAATCATAGGTTTTTTACTGGAGTCTTAATTACTAGTATCTGTAGCACTCAAGTCACTTGTCATACTGCACATAATAATATATGGATTAGAGAATAGCTCAGAAAACCTTACCACTGGCTGCAGGATTTAATGAGGCAGAACCAAGAACTGCGCCAGTTTACAGCATTGTGGAGAGTCACAATGGCTAACAAGGTCACTGACCAGGCTGAGTTGGTTCAAAGCCTGAGTCTGGGTGGCAGGTAGTGGATGCACTCTAGTAGGGAGATTGAGCTGAGCTCACACTGGTGCATATGGTATGGCTTGAGGAGATGAAGGTCCATTTTCAGGGTCCCTCCTTTTATGGTCCAGGTGTGAGGGTTGCATCATTCGGTCTGGTGTGTCTAGTAAGCACACAGGCCTGGTATTCTTTGATAAAACTGAGATGCATCATGCATCCACATGTCCTTGATTTAATTTGGTAGGTTTACAGGTGTCAGTTTTTTATTAACAAGATTATTTTCAGTTTATGTTTTATGATTCTGCTTTTTTTTGTTTTTTTTTTTTTCTGGTAAGCTCAATGTGGTTAACATCTGGTTTGTGTCTGTTTGCACAGACAAGTTAACAAGTCATGCCTCCTGTTTGTACTCACTGTGCAGCAAATTGCTGCTTTATAAAACAGAGTCTCTAGGGGCACAGCACAGTGGAAAGCTACAAAGTTCATAGCAGAGCATAACCTGCTTTGCACTAGAGCTCCTAAAATCCTCCACATGTCTGAGTTGATAAATATCTTTTGTATGTTCATTAGATAACAGGTGTTCTGGGCTCTTGGATAGCCTCAGGGTGGGCCTGGTTGCCAGGGGAACCAGCATATCGCTAAAGGTTGGAACTTTGAGCTGTACCTGTCCAGCTAGATAGGGAAAAAAGGCTGAAGGCAGAATCAGTCACCAAAGGCCAGTGGTTAAATCATGCTTAAATAATAAATCCTTCATAAAAACCCAAGAGCACAAGTTCTGGCTCCCTGTCAGAAGTGCTAAGAAAGTGAGGTACTAGGTATGACATAGATGTACCACGTTCCTTCCCTTGCACCTCACCTGTGTATCACTGCCTTTCAGCTGTTCCTGGGCTGTACTCTGTAATAAATGGGTATTTATAAGTAAGGCATTTTTTGAGAGTTTGCTCCAGCAGATGTTCAAACATTAGTCAACATCATGGGAACCCTTGATTTACAGCTGCTCGGATCCAGCATTTGGCCTCAACAGTGAGGTGGCAGTCTTATGAGTCTCAGCCCTTAACCTGTGTATGGAGTTTGAATTTGAACCTGTGTATGGAGTTACAGCTTTCTACTATGGAGTTGATGTTGGTGCTGCCAGGAACAAAATACTGAGTTGTGAGTGAGGAGGCAGTAGGATAGGAAAAGCAGCTGGTTTTCCCTCACACACACTTGACTTGGTATCTGAGGGATGCTGATATCAGGAGCCCTCACAGATCCCAAATCCTCAGGTGCTCAAAGTCACTTAAATACAGTGGCTGCATGTAATTCACATGCAGTCTTCTGTGTACCTTTTTAAATAAATCATCTCTAGATTGCGTACAATACCTAATGTGATGCAAGTGCTGTGTAAATAGTTTTTACTCTGTATTTAGGGAATGAGGACAACAACAATGCCTTTCCATGTGAAGCTTGTTTAGTTTTAGGATGTACGTGTATATGAAATGTACAGTGAAGATACACCCGGAATATTTTCAACCTGCAGTTGGTTGAGTCCTTGGTGTGGAACCTTTGGATAACTCTCTGTTCCCTCTGATCACTCATTAATTCTCTGTTTGTTTTTGGGTTTTTGAGACAGGGTCTCGCTGTGCAACCTAGGCTGATCTTGACTGCGTTGTGTAGCCTTGAATGACAATTGGCCTAAGCTGGCCTTGAACTGGCGGTGATCCTCCCAAGTGCTGGGGTTACAGGCACACACCTCAGTGCCTTGCTCATCTTGTTTTTAAATGCATGTCAATGTTTGTTGCAAATCTCAGTGTATTTCACCCTTCAACATGCATGTCATTTCCTAGAGTTTCATATTTGTGACCTTTCCCTCACTCTCCTGTGAGAGCTCTTCTAACCACTTCCCTTCTCAGAGCTATTGTTCTTTTTGTTTGTTTCACAGTGCTGGGGATTGAACCCCAGAAATCAGGTGTACTAGACAAGTATTCTGTATAGCCCAGCCCTCATACCTGTCATCTTTATGTATATATTTGTGTTGATGATATATACATGCATATCCTAAAACTAAACAAGCTGTCATGTTAAAGTGTATGCAAATGGCATTTACTGTTCACATTTCTTTGCAGTTTTTAAATCAACATTAATTTGAAATTTTTTCAGTTTTGCTTTTAAACTTTGTGGAGTCTGGTTTTGGTAAATAAAACAGTCTGTAGACTGGAATTCATTTATTTTTGTCTATCATGATGGAAAGAATAAGCTAAAAAGGTAAAAAAAAATCATAAGTGTTAATCTTTGGTTTGATCTTATAAATTTATGCATTGATCTATAATTACAAAAATTCTACATTGATTGCTGAGGCATTTTGGCATCTATCCACTTCATTATTTTATGGTTATCCTTTATGTGATTATGGCACTTTTACCCACATTGATTGTCAGTGATTGAGAGCTAATCCATGTGCTCAGGTTATCTGAGCCCCCCCCAAACCGTGAGAGGCCATGTTCAGTGAAAGGGAAAGAAGTTTTATTCAAAGGTAGCTCTGAGGAGAAGCAGGGGCTTCATCTCCCCACCAATCGCCATCTCACTGTGTCCAGGAGTGCAAGGGCAAGGAATGGAGGAGAGGGGATACAGTGAGACAGTAGACACTCCGGCTTGCTTTCTCTCTCCTAGCTCTGCCACTCCCTCTTTTCCCCAGGGAGTGAGCCCTGACCGCTGGTCTTGTGGTGCCAGCATCTGCACATTCTGTTCCTTCTGACTTGAGGAGAGGAGGAAGTGGTAATTACTTCCTAGGCCTGAGGAAGTCTGAAGAAACCGCTTGACTCTAAAGGAGAAAAAATTCTAACTCTTAAATTTAGGAGTCCCATTTTGCCCTCCTGGTTATAGCTATGCATTCATTAGCAAGCACCAGTTTTCTTTGTAGGAGCTGTGCTTTTAAGCGGCCATGGGCTGCAACTCTGAGGAGGGAAGTCTTGAAGATAGCTTTGCATATTAATACATATCAGGAGTGACAGATCACAATAGTTTTGATAGCTTCTGTATTTTTATGGAACCAAACTAAAAGATTTAATATTGGCTCTAGCATTTAACATCAATATGCTGCTGCTTTTTTCCCAATCTCATCAACACATTAGGCATGAATGTTTCCTTTATATATATAATACCCCAGTTATTTCTTTTTTTAACATTTTTATATGCTTTCATCAAAAAGTTGTAGAACATCTTATGGATACTAATTATATTCACAACATCCCTTTAAAAGTAGTGAGCTTTTATTTCCTACTTTAATGACTAAATAGTTACAATTCTGCATTATTTAATTTACCAGGTCAGGTCAACACTTAGCATTGCGTCTTTATATAGTTTTTTGCATTCATGTCCTCTATAATGGCACTACTTAATAGCATTTCTACAATGCTGGAAATGTTTTATATCAGTGTGGGATTTCTTTCTGTGTCTGTCTGTCTGTCTGTCTGTCTGTCTGTCTGTGTCTTTTTGAGACAGGGTCTCTCTATGCAGTTTAGGCTGGCCTCGAGCTTACTTTGTAACCCAGGCTGGTCTTGAACTCACAGTGATCCTCCTGCCTCTGTCTCGTGAGTGCTGGGATTACAGGTGTGAGCTACCACGCCTGGCTGGGATTTCTAATTTAGTTCCATTTTGTTAAAGTATGAACAGTCATGTATGGCTAATGGCAACTGTAATCCAACCAGACTATACTTAAGGTTAACCATTTTCATCCTACTTCCTAAATCTAGTTAGTATATTTTGGTTGTTTCCTTCTGTGATCTCTTCTGGCATTCAAATCTCCTTGTTTTACAGACTCTTTCTTCAGCAGCTATATCTTCACGACCATCTTTTAGTTTCCCTTTTTGTCTTGTCTGTGCCTAATACTGAGTTTTCGTTGCCAATCAGTGAATCTTTTTGGCTCTTACGTTACTTACTATCTTGAAACACACTGTGGCTACTCATTCAGCATTTACAAAATATCTACTTTTTTGGGAAAAGTAGACATTATTCCCTTCAAGAAATTCCCATGCTGACAACTAAGAGATGAAGATTGGTCCCTCCCTTTTTTCTGCTGTATTTCTCTCTCCAGAAACAGAGACTCATGCTCAACATCTTGTTTGTTTTCGTTGAGTCATGGGTGCTAAGATGATATATTTAGTAATGAACTTACTTCTGCACTCATTACTTTCACATTTAAAATATTATATAAAAGTATACAGTGTTCCAGCTGTCACTCGTCACATTGTCATGTCAGCACTGTTGTTTAATTACATAAAGCCCCTAATTCCATTTTTCTGTAATATGTGTATCATGTCATATTCATTGTAATGGCTGTCGTGTAAATATTGATTCTTGACCATGTTTTTCTCCCAGTTAGAGGCAGAAGGATCTATTTCCTTCTTGTGGTTCTCAGTTTGCTAGTTTCTCATTTATAGATTGAGGTCTAAACTCTTTGAAAGAAAGCTGTCTATGATATCCTTTTCAAAGTGAGCATGCTGTGTGCTCTGTTTATGTCATGCCAATTCAGTTCCCCCAAACACCATTTCCTTTCTCCATATTTCCCTAGAGAAATTATCAGCTCTAATATTTTTATTATAATATTGCTTGCCTTCCCTAGACAAAGTAAGAACAAGGGGCTGAGTGTGTGGCTCAGTTATAGAATGTGTTTAGCATGTGTGATGCTTTGGGTTTGATCTGCAGTACACGCACACTCATAGACCACAAGTTGTTTTTCCTGTTTTCATCCCCACCGCTGAATTTGACACAGATTAAAGCTTCTTGTATAGTAGGCACTATTGCATGCGCTGTATCATCTTATTTAATCCATTGCAACATAGTCTAGTAAAACTATTGAAATTGGGACACAGAAGTTAAGACCCCCTTATAGTTGTTTATTGTTTATTCTTTTTTTAAAAATTTATTTAAAGAAAAACATGAAAAGTGTAGAAATAATACAGAATTAAAAAAAACAGTAAGAAATCACTAGTTGATAAATTACATATTGTCCTCTTGGAAATAGTTGTTCAAGTTACAAAATTAAAGCATACAAAATAGATATTCAAACAGTGAGACTGTAAACAGCTACGCATGCATGAGTCTCTACATATATTTCTATCCTTTCTATATTAGAGGGAAAAACAAAACTTAGCAAGACAAAACAAAATTCCTATAAAAACATGAAACCAAAAAGTCATATAAAACCACAGTACAAGGTGATCTACAATGGTTACTGTGTTGTCTCTCATTATCTTCAATAGAATTGTCTGTATCATCAGGCATAATTGAATATAGCAGTATAATTAAATATAGCAGTACATATCAATATTAGTAAAAATAAAACATTGTAGGCAGTATAAAACTTCAAAAGCAGGTAATAATCAAACCAGAGTGGATATTCTAGTGAATCTTGTCATCTTCAGTGTAGTTACCTATACTCTCAGACTTGATACTATCGATCATAACAGCTTTGAATAAAATCTGTCAATACAAAACAGCAATCTAGCAAACCAGATTCAATGAAGATCAGTCATGATAAAACAGTGTAAGTTATACAGAGCTTTAGATTAAGTTAATAGGAAATTAAGAATGATTACCATACTATATCCTGCTATTTTCGGGATAACTGTCTCTGCCCTCAAATCTAGTACAAGTAGACAAACTGGAGCAGAATATAATCCATCTAAGCAGAGTGGTGTGAGTAATGTGGGTTTTAAATCCTTGTGCACTATGATCAGTATTCTCTGCCTTCTTTTTTTACTGTTCCTCCCCTTTCACTCCCACAGGGTATTGTGCATTTTGGGTCCCACCAACTCCCTCAGTTTTTAGATTGAGGGGGGCAACCTGCTTTTTACCTAAGTGGTTCTGAAACTTTTCACTCCTGAACTTGATCTCAAGTTGTATTTCTTTACCTACAAAAGCCTCAAGGTTTTCCTTCATTATAGCTGAATAGTTCTCTACTACACGTAAGTATCCTGTCTTTCCAACCTATCTGAAGGTGGTGGTTGAGTTGCTCCTATTTCTCTCTGGCTCCCTATCACATAGAGAATTGTTTTCTCATATTTGATTTTCAGTCCATAAACCCTCTCTCAGGTTGATTATAGTTCCTATACAGCTCATCTCAATGGACCCTACTTCCTGATCTACTCTGCCTGTCTTTTCATTTATTTTTATTTTTATTTTTATTTTTTTAGTGTATCAAGACCATCTGTATTAGAAATTATAGCCATCCTTCTCTGCCTCATTTCTGCTGTGCTTTTTTCTGCCTTCGTTTGTCTACTTTTCTCCTTCATTCTACTGCCTGCCCTGTTCGTTGAGGCCTTTCTGCCACTGTTCCTAAAATCCTGGTATTTTTTTTTTTTTC
The DNA here is from genome assembly GCA_004027455.1 of Hydrochoerus hydrochaeris. NCBI lineage: Eukaryota > Metazoa > Chordata > Mammalia > Rodentia > Hydrochaeridae > Hydrochoerus > Hydrochoerus hydrochaeris. Next base: position 147,348 of record PVLA01002580.1, on the reverse strand, counting down.
TCTCTCTAGAATGTCCGTCAGTATTCTCTGTAGGGTTGGATTGGTGGTCACAAATTCCCCCAGTTCCTCTTTGTCATGGAAGCATCTTGCTTCTCCATTAATTTCTGGTGACAGTTTTGCAGGGTACATCAATCTGGGCTGGAGGTTATTTTATTTCAGGGCTTGGAATACTTCATTTCAAGCTCTTCTTAATCTGATGGTCTGTGTTGAGAAGTCTGCTGTGAGCTTGATGGGCATTCCTTTTCTCTGACAGCTTTTAATACTCTGTTTTTATATTGAATTTCTGGTATCTTGATTGTTAAATGTCTGGGTGTAGCTCTGTTTTGATTGTAGGTGGCTGGGGTGCTGTATGCCTCACACAACCAAGTATCATTTTCTTTTCCTGTGCTTGAGAAAGAAGTTTTCCTTAATTGTTTCCGTGAATAGCCTTTGTAATTCGCCTGTTTTTATTCCTGCTTTCTTGTTCACGTTTCTTATTCTTAAATTATAGATTCTCTTGTCATCCTCTAGCCTTTGTATTGTTACTTCCTGTTTCCTTGCTAGTTTTAAGAGATCTTTCCTTTCATGATCACACATTGCAAACTTGTCTTCAAGTTTTGATAGTCTATCCTTAGTTTTTTTTAAGGAGTTTTGCCAGCTTTCAATTTTTCATTTCCTGGTAGTCTCTTTGAATCTGCTTCATGTTCTTTATTTTCTTCATATTCTTTATCGAATGCTTCTCTCCTTTTTTTGTGTTCCTTCCTTCTTCTGTCTGTGTCTTCTTGAGAGGTACTTAGCATTTCTTTTATTAATCTACTTATATCTTGCTTTACCTGATTTAATATTTCATTTTGAGCTTGTCTACAAGGTCCCAAAGATATCTCTTAATGTCCATTGAAGCTGTGTCTGATGTATGTTTGCTGCCTTCAGTCTCTTTTCTTTTTCCCTCTCCTGGATCAGTGCTCTCAGGGTTTTGAGCTAGGGGCTTTTTCTTGTTTCTCTTTCTTGTCAAGTTTTTGGTTTCTTCCATACAAGTGTATAGTGGAGGTCTCAGCCCCTTTCCTTGTTGGCTATGGTTCTGAAGCACACTAGCGAGGGATTTCTGCCTCTCCTGTTTGCTCTTGTTACTGAGGTGTAAGCAGGGACTGTGTATGCTGGCCCCTCCCCACCGGGGAGTCAAACTTCAGGGGCTTTCACTAGGTTAGTGTGTTGTAGGTGTAGGGAATCGGTTTGGGACAGCTTATTGGGTTCCAGCCAGGGGTGTGGCCCAGGCCAAGCAAATCCCACAAATATGCTCTGGGGAGGGAACAACCAGTTGAAGTTACTGCTGTTCCTAGTTCAGGCTCCTCTTGCCTGATTCCAACATGTCGTCCATTTGGTCACCCCCTTCCCAGCACTCACCGCAAATTAATGGAGGCCCCTCACAGGCTCCGTTCTCCTTTGGGCTCACCGATCCCTGACTTCACTGCGGCTGTGGGTCCTGTGAGTCAAGGTGGGAATGAGTTTGGGCAGTTCTGTGGGTTGCGGCCAGTGCATGTTCAGGTGGCTTGATGGGTTGCAGCGAAAGTGCTGTGTCCGCTAATTTTAGCTGTTCCAATTGTAGCCCAGAGAGTGCGTGTTTGACAAGCTTTTTTTTGTTTTAGTTTCTTCGTGTGTCAAGAGGCTCCATCTACCTCTGTCTGGATCTCTCCGGGATGTTTTATTCTGGCATATGAGATGTTTCTCCCCAGGAGGCTTTGTATTTTGTTGCTCACTGATTGGCCATGTTTAGCTCCTCCCTCTTGTTTATTCTTTATTTTTAATCAAAACATTTAATTTTTAAAGCAGTTTTATGTTTGCAGAAAAATTACAAAAATACAAAGTTTCCATATACTTCTCTGTGCAGTTGCCGCTATGATTAACATTCTGCCTGACTGACACAGTTCTTGTATTTGATGAACTGGTACCGATAGATTATTTTATTTTTATTTATTTTATGGCTTTTTTTTTTTTTTTTTTTTTTTTTGGGAGACAGGATCTTGCTACACAGTCCAGGCTAGGTTCAAACTTACTCCGTTCCTCTTGCCTCAACCTTCCAAATACTGGGATTACAGACATATGCTGCCACACCTGGCACCAATAGATTATTTATTAACCATAGTCCATAGTTTACTTTGAGATTGATTCTTTGGCCCTTTTTATTTTTATTTTGAAACAGGGTCTTAAGTTGCTAAATTGGCCAGTGTGGGTTTGGTTTTATAGTTGTCCTGCCTCAGTCTCCCAGAGTGTCGTGATTACACTAAGTACTACTGTACCCAATTTAGAGTTTGTTCTTTTGTCCCATGGGTCTATGGGTGTTGACAGATGTATCCTGTACCATTCAGTATCCCAATGTAGACTGTCATACAGTATAGTTGCACCTGTCTAGACATGTCTTAGGTTACCTTGAGTTGTCCTTCCTGCTGCTCCTTTCCATCCACTCACAGTTTTGTTTTTATAGCATGTCATGTAGGACTTTGCCTGCCCGCCCGCCTGCCTGCCTGCTTGCTTGCTTGCTTCTTTCTTTCTTTCGGCATCAGGGATCGAACTCACAACCTCACACTTGCCAGGCAGGCACTTATGCCACTGAGCTAAATCCCCAGCCCTGCCTTTTTTCATTTTATTAGTTTGGCATTTAAAGTTCCTTTATGTCTCTTGTGACTCAATAACACCTTTCTTCTATTTTATTTTTCTTCAGCTTTATGTTCAATATTATGGGGTTTTTACCTTTGATTATGAACTATAGAACCAATTTGTCAGTATCTGCAAAGTTAATTACTGGAACTTTTAGTTATTACTGCATGTAATTTACAGATTAAGTTGGGAAAAAGTTGCATTTAATCATACAGTTTTCCTGTTAAGAATATGGAATCCCTCTTTAATCTTCTTTCTTTGGAGCTTATAGTTTTCCTTATATAGATATTTGTACATATTTTGTTTTATACTTATGTATTTTTGGTGCTAATTAAATGGTGTTATGTTTAAATTTTAAATTTTAGTTGTTCATTTCTTGCTTGGTTTTTGTTTTTTGTACTGGGGATTGAACTCATGACCTTGCACATGCGAGGCAGGCACTTGTGCTGCTGAGCTAAATCCCCCGTCTGGTTATTCATTTCTTATATATAGGAAAGCAGCTAACTAGTATGTTAACTTACATGGTACAGCACTGCTATGATCACTTACTAGTTGCAAGAAATTGAGCGGGGGGGGGGTTCATTGTTTTTCTGTGTTTTGGTTTCTATTGAGATTTTTCTAGAGGTAATCATAACATCTATGAGCAGAGTTTTCTTTTCTGTTTGCATTAGTTAGGACTTCCAGTACAATTTGGCTGAATAGAAATAGTAAGAGGGGGGTGCCTTGTCCCATTCCACATCCTAGAGTGAAAGCATCTAGTTTTTTCTCTATGGTGTTAACTGTAAGGTTTGTTGATAAATTTCCTGTCTGTTTTTACTTTGCAAAGATGATAGTGAAGAATGGGTGTCGATTTTGTCTAACGTGGTGTGTGTTCCTGGGGATTGAACTTCGGGTCCTTGCACTGGCTGCATTCTCAACCTGCCTCCATCCCCCTTTTTTAAGAAAATTTAAAACAGGTTCTCATTGTGTTGCTGTGTTTGAGCTCAGGCTGGGCTCAAACTTCTGATCCTCCTGGTTCTGCTCCCAAAAGGCTTGAATTAGAGGATGTGCCACCAACCCTGGCTATGGTTTTCTTTAACCCACTGAGATTTTCATTCTTTAAATGCTGGTAAAATTTGCCAATAAAACAATCAGGCTCTGGTCTTTTTTTTTTTTAATTTGTTTGTTTTTTAATTATTGAATCAATTTCTTTAGTAGATTTAGGTCATTTGGTTTCTTGATAAGTTTTTGTAGATTGTGTATTTTAAGGAAATGGTCCATTTTATCTATCAAATTACTGGACATATAGTTACCATATTCATGTATTATCCCTTCAATGTCCATGAGATTCCAAGTTAATAATTTGTGCCTTCTTTCCTTTTCACTTGGTTATCCAGATTACAGATTTTAAATTCTGTTGATCTTTTCAAACAAATTTTTGTTTACATTGATTCTTTGTTAATTTCCTGGTTTTAATTTCATTTGTCATCTCTTTTATTTTTTCCTGTTTGTTTTGATGTCATTCAGCCTTTTTTCCCCCCTAGTTTCTTAGCTTAGATTATTCTATATTTTGTAATATACACATTTAACTCTAAAATTTTCCTCTGCTACTTTCGTGGCACTCTATAAATTTTCTTTAATGTTTTAAATTTTCATTTTCAAAATGTTCAGAATTTTCTTTTGTGATATTTTCAACCTTTGTATTATTTAGCAGTATGTTTAATCTCTAAATATTTGGGGGTATTCCAGCTAGTTTTCTGTTATTAATTTTTAATTTAATCCCATTTTTGTCTAAGAGCATACTTGGCAGTAAATTTATTAAGATGTGTTTTACGGACCATAGTGACCTAACTTGGTGACTGCTCCAGCTGAACTTGTAAAATATGTCTAGGTCAAAATGGGTTTCATTGGATTCAAATGAGAGTCTCCAGTGCCACACTTTCTCAGGAGATTACAGGGAGATGTATTAATTTAGATTTTCTTATTTCTATAGACTACCTACTGCCTTGGTTTTCTAGCTCCCTTCCTCCATCTTTAAGCCTGTCATTTAATCTTTGGTATGTTCCTTCTCTAAAGAGTCTTATTACAGTGGTCTACCTAGATAATACAGGCCAATTTCCCCACTTAGAGATGCTTAACATAAATCACATCTGCAAGGTCTTTATGCCATGTGAAATAAAGTGCCAAGGATTAGGACATGGGCATCCTGGAAATGGACTTAAGGTATTTGGCTGTACCCAGTATAGATTGAAACTCAATAAGCACAGTCTTTGGAATCACTTTTCTATTCTTTCTGCCTTTTCTACCACCTCACACATCTACATGTCTTGGTTATGCTGTATTTTAATTGTTTATGTCTCACTAGGGCATTAACATTTTGAAGCAGGACATGTAGCATTTCAACCAAATGAGTTCAGGTAAATAAAATTATGTGAAATGATGAGACATCAACAGTTCTCATCTGATAAGTAGGCTTGTCTTTAACATACACATTACAACATGACTTATTCCTACAAAGTACTCTTTCCAAATTGTAATGCATATGTTAAATATGACTTATCTAAAATGAAACTTCTCATAACTCACTAAAGTTTTTGCTTCTTTTAAGGAGCAAAAATGGTATATTTGACAGGTTTTTTTGTTAGTAAATATTTTAAATAAAGAAAATTTGCAGTTGCTTGTTTTGTTTTATTTTGTTTTGTTTTGTTTGTTGAGACAGGGTCTCTCTGTGTGGTACAGGCTGATCTTGGACTCACTTCATAGCTCAGGCTGGCCTTGAACTCATGACAGTTCTCCTGCCTTCAGCCTCCTGAATGCTGGGATTACAGGAGTGTGCCACCATGCCTGGCTACCATTGGTTTTGTTTTGCCAGATTCTCTTCTAGTCATCTGAAAGCACAATTAATAGTAAACCTTGATGGTTTATCTTATCATATTCCTTTATTCCTAGAAGTACTTTTGTGAGAATGTAACATTGGTGACTGTAGTAAGGGAGTATGTCATCACATTTGGGTAATTTTTTCATTATGCTGCAAATTTACTAAATTTCTGTGCAGTTAAGGAGTCCACCCATACTTTAACTGGTTTCCCATTTTGATGAGGTCCAAGCACAAGAAAAACAGCAGCAGCAACAACAAAAAGCTTCCTGTGTGGCCTGTAGATAGCAAATGTGAAGATTATTAATACACACTTTCCAGCTAGGGACCATAAGCAAACAAGAACTCCTACAGATCCCTACACCCTTCCTGTTGGGGATTGAGTTTACTGTGGAGCAGATTTCGGAAATAGGTTTCTGACAGTTTTGAGTTGTATTTATAAAATGTTAGTGGGCGAGGTCTTCCTTTAACAAAAACTAATTGTTTCCTGTCTGATGCCCAGCCAGGACATTTTAAAGCTTTTTAAAACATTTTCCCTCTAGTAGAGTTATATTGCTTTTAATAGTTCTGGTTGTTTTCATCAGCCAATGTACACAAATTTGTCTATTTGCAGTGAGTAATTTTAAAACAACTTTCAGTTGAAATGTATGTAACAAAAACTGATGTTTGTAGCATTTCATCCCTAGAGTGACAGACAGCATTTAACAGTTTAAGTAAATGTAAAAATTTTACTTTGGTTTTTTTGTATGCAAATATGAAGCATTTTTATTTTCTGTAAACACTATAGGGGCTATAAAGGGTTACAGTTTAGGTAAAAACAGATTTACATTAAAGAACTTGCAGGTTAATTGACAGTGTAACATTATCCTCATCTAGTACATCTGTTATAAAAAAAAGCCTGTAAAATTTAGGCCACCCACAAAGCGGTCTGCTGAGGCCTGTGGTGGTGGTAGAATGCTGTTATTATGTGGGCTGACTGGTTTGGTAAGGAATTTACCTCCGCTAAGACTGTGAAATATCATGGTTCTGGCTTTCCCTCACAAGGACTGCAGCCTTGACTTAGGTGCTTTGTTAGACCTCGCATGGTGTGTCCTGTTGCCTTGGCATCATATGTAATATGATGTGAATGGTGTACTGTTTCTGGTTGGTTTTTCAGAATACCCGTATCAGTTCTGGTCATGTAAACTTTAGGATAAACTGCACTAAAAGGTTGGTTTAAATTGCTGAATTAAATATAATAGCTATTATTAGTAAATGTCATCACTATTCAGGAAAACAAAAATGTGTGTTATTGTTGAGAAGGGAGCTGAGGTTTCTAAATACTATAATTTCTGTGTCATTTGAAGGAACTTTTCCTTTCATTTTCCTTGGGACTTGTGAGCTCTTTTCAAGATGACTGAATTGAATTTCATAAAGTTTAGTAGCCTAAAGCTGAGAATCAAAATTAAATAATTTTGAAGCAATCAAATATTACAGCTGCCACAATGAACAGTGACCATTTGAGAAATGAAAACTGTGAGCCCAGCAATATCTCAAAATTACTGATTTAACTTTTTCAGAATGAATAAAATATTTTTTTAGAGAATAAGTAATACTGATTGTTACTATTACACTTGAAAAATAAGTTAATGTAACAGATTTTTAACTCAGATAATTTATATTTTACATGTTTTTGGAGAACTAATGCATTTTTCCTTAAAAACATGAACTTTTGAGTCCAAAAAATAAAACAAATCTATCGTGACTACAAATAAAGGAAGTGACATTTAGTGTTAGAAGAAATTTAGGAGTTTGGGAGAGAAAAGTAAAAATGATAAAAATTATATACACATGTTGAAGTAAAATATATACATTGAGATAGAAATACATGCACACATTTTGGGATACACACACACACACACAACATACTGTTTTGTCCTTAACCCTGGCTTGATGAGTTTATCTACATTTAAATATTTCTAACTCGAAAGGGCTTTTTCCACGTAGACTCTTACCATTTTGTTTCTTGCTTGTTTCTGTGGTGACAGAATGAACCCAGGATCTGCTTGCTAGGCAAGTGCTCTGCCCCTGAGGTGCTTTCAGCCCACTTCAGCATTCTTATAATTATTTATTGAATACCAGACAATTTTGAATTTGTTATCTGGTCATGAATCAAGAAGATAATCTTAAGTCAGGGCCTCAAAAACTTTTTTCTAGACAAATAAATGAGCAAAGCTGTTCATGTGCCCTGCCTGGCCGTTGACCTTACCACTTATCTAGTCTGATGTCCTTTAAATAGGCCACCTAATAATACATTGCTAACAAATGCCATACCCAGCCCCAGAATGCACTGATAGGTATGCCAGTGTTTTGTACTCATTCGCATTAGAGTGGATATCTGAGAGAGGTCCAACAGCCTCTGGCTCCAATGACCATGACATTATGGAAGTTCAGTTGTTTTATTGTGTCTCTCTTTTATACTTAAGCATTTTAATGCTGTCAACTCAATTAGCTAAATCTTTGGCTAATTATTTTCACTCTCAGTTAACCAGACTGTGTTTCACCATTTTAGGTTTACCGACAAGACTGCGAAACATTCGGGATGGTGGTGAAAATGCTAATTGAAAAAGATCCTTCCTTAGAAAAGTCTATACAGTTTGCACTGAGGCAGAATTTACATGAAATAGGTGAGCGCTGTGTTGAAGAACTCAAGCATTTTATTGCAGAATATGATACTTCTACTCAAGATTTTGGAGAGCCTTTTTAGAAGACATAGTGGTCAGTTAAAAAGTGTTTCTAGATTTTTTTCCTGTATTGTGTAAATCCTTAGTGTATGGAACTTTTGTGATAAAGAGAACTACTTTGAGTTTTCAGTGTCAAATAAACACCTAACATAATCTGTCAAAAATATTTTAGAGTTTTTTCTACGTGTAGGACCTACCAATCCATATTCATCTTCCACCCCCAAAATGATGGTTAGTTAATTGTTTAAGCTTTGAAGAAGCAGTCCCAGAGGGCAGTTTTGTATACTTACTCATGTTGCATAATCTCACAATTGTGTGATTTATTTGGTCACATGAATGTAACTTACAAGTTAGAGATCATTCCACTTGAACATTAGTATTCTTTACATTTCATAGTGATACCATGCAGAAAGATTGGAATTCTGAGCTGTGATTTTTATTAACTTGTTGCTTGCTTGTCTTAGGCTTCATAAGTTTTAATATGTGAAAGTATGCTATCATAATAAAGTGAGTACTTTGGTATCTTAGAGGATATTTGCTTTGAGGGTAATTTTCACTCATTAGTAACACAGCATTTACAGCCTCTGAAAGACATCAGAATAAAATTCTTTTTTCTTAGTAAGTGAATTTAGTATGTCCCTTCTGTAAGTCCTAAAACTCTTAACTACCGTGATGTCTTAATTTCACGTACAAGGCTAATAGAAGGAGTAATTTGTGATGAAAGGTGAGGAGTATTTGAAAACCATTTTTGGTCAATTGAGGAAAAACTTTAAATATGTACGAGTACTGGGGTTTTATTTTTATAAGCCCATTCTCTGTCTCTTTCTCTGTATCTCTGTCTCGCTCCCTCTCTCTCTCTCTTTCTCTCTCTCGCTCTCTGTCTGTCTCTCTTTCAAAAGGGATTAATACATTTGCTTAGAATTGAATCATTTACTTATTTTTTTTTTTGGAGGAGTATACTTTTCGGATCTTGTGAGTTCTTTGTTCTGGTGACTTTGAGAAGTACTTAGTCTTTCCTAAGTGTTCTTGAAAAATAGCAAAACAGGCAGTAAGGCCACCATGATACTCCTTACCAAGCAGTCTGGGTAAGTAGTCCTTCATGAGTGAACCATCAAATCACAGGTTAGTTTAGAATCTTAACTGGGACCATTGGGATAGTTCACTCATTTCCTAGTTACTTCCAGCAGCCCACTGGCAATGAGCCAAAATATATAATTTTGTGGCATTAGTTAATGAGGAAACATTTTAAAAATCATGTTTGTTATTATTACCCAGTTTCTTATCTTGTCTTTCCATTTCCACTCTTTTGACAGTACTTTTAGTGGCCTCTTCATATTATCTAAAGAGTTACTCTAGAGTACACTAAGATTATACTAGAAGTGGAAATAACAGTATAGTTTTAATGGATCCTATGCCTCAAAATATCTATTATGCCATTTCACAAATTTAGAAACTAATTTAGGGCAACATTTAATTTTTTTTTTTCTAAGTCAGAGCATCTTGAATTTTTATTTTTGCCATTGAGATGTTGTACTTGTTCATTTGGTTGTAAGCCAAATGAAATCCCATATATTATTTCTGATAATCTTCCTTAATGTGAAGGAAGACTACAGAAATAGTCTTGAGAAAGACTGAGAAGATACCCCAATGTTATTTTTTTCTATAAATATTCTTGACCCAGAGTTCACTTCCTTTAGTCAAGATGTCACAAGCTGAAAATAAAACCTGAGAAGCTACCAGAGGCAAAAGAATGTTAAAATTTATTAAAGGCTTGCTAACATATTTAGATGTAGGTCCAACTGGTAATTTCTTCTTTCTTTCCTTCAAGTTACATTCAACATGTAAAGTTGTTTATAGCCCGCCTTCAGCATTACTCTGCTAGGCTTTTCAGTGTTAATTTTTTTTTTTTAAATGTATTTTAAAGCCTAACTTCAGGTAAATTCAAATGTATAACAATATGTATTTTGCAAAATGCTCTTGATTGAAGAGATTGTTTGTAAATTATCCATTGCTTTTGCCTATACCCAGTTGATGTGATAAAATTTTCATTGTCTTTCCATAAAGCTTTGATGACCGACAGGAGGAAACATATATTGTAAAGCTTTTTATGAATTTTGAAAGTAAAAATAAAGCAACCAAGTTTAAATATATTGTCTTCTCTCTTGTTTTACCTGGCATAAATATTTTGCTAGAATGTAAATGTTATTACGCTGTACTGAATTACTTCTTACTATTTATTTCACTTACTCAGGAGCAGATGGAAGTTTGAGAATTCAAACTATTAACTTTCTTGACTTGAAGAGTTTTGATAATTTAAGAAGTTTTGGTATGAGAAGTAGTTAAGGAAAGATGGTACTTGACAAGAGCATTCCTCAATAGTTGTATAATTACGAGTCCGTATGTCAAAGAATGGCAGTATTTAAAACGCTTCATCTGTGTGATACCTCCTAGAAGGCAGGTACCGTGCCATCTTAGTTCTTACCACAGTTGGAGACTTGTAGAAACTCATATTTTGTCAACCTGAAGGTGGTCTCTCGAAGGAAGGGGCACTTGATCCTTAAGCCTTGGAGGAATAGGATTTTCCAGGCAGAGGCAAAAGATGGAAGTCCAGAAAGGTGGAATTATATTGGAAAAGGTAAGCTTGTGTGACTGAAGTTGGTTTGGAAGATAATGGGGGATAAAGATGGTAAAGAAAACCATAATATTTTCAAAATAAAGTGGATTCTTGAGCTGGTGGCAATCAAAATACAAGGAAAACAGCCTTTTCTAAGTTTGCTTAAGAGCAGGACAAATGTACAAAAAAGTCTTTCTGACTCATACCTGCTCCCAACTTTTCCTGTCTGAAAACTAAGTAAAATGTTCTTAGAAGTGTAGAAAACAAAAGGCCTTCTCAAGCAGACTTTCTTCTCGTAACTATGTTTGCAGTTTTCCCATTTCTGATCCTAGCGCTCAGGTCTCTAAAATTTGTTTGTTAAAATACTGTTTATGGCAGATTCATAAGTCTCTGCATTGTATTGATTTTCTTCCATTGATTTAAGTACATGTTAATAAACTTGCTTGTTCTTCTCTTGTGAATGTTCTGCAGGAAACTTCCCCAAATACAAACTTAGAAGAGGTGACAATTTTATTTTTTCCCCTTCAGAAAAGAGGAAGGGAAAGAAGTAGGTTGCATGCATAATGTGAAGGATGTCTTAGCACATAGCTGTATCCTTTCTCTACTTGAGAATGAAATTTGAAAACACTGATTTAGTATTCTTGTCAAAAAAGGTTGATTTCTCAAAACCCTCAGGCACATTCTGTCCCTGAGCCAGTTCAGGCTCGGGGTCTCTTCAAGGAAGGATGGAGAGGCTGATCCTCTTTAGGAAGCACTCTGCTCCCCTGCCAAAACAGATACTGATTTCCGCTTCATTCCATCTTGCTCTAACATCCTGAGCTGGTGCAAGGAAGGTGTTGGCTGTTCTTTGGCTCCAGCTTTGTGAGTTGTCTCAAGAGTTTTTGGTGGGAGCAATGAATGGTGTGGATGGTCAGCTATCCAGGTGTTTCCTAACTGTGACTGCCCATGCAGTCACCAGAGCTCCCGAGAGTAATAGCTGCATCCCTGTGTGCCCAACCACAGTTGGTGGGTTATACTTGGTGCATAGTATTATGTCCCTTAATGCTACTCTTTTGAGAGCACTGATGCTGTGTAATTCAGTGAACAAGAGAAAAAGGAGGGAGTGTGAATCAGTAACTTCACATCTGTTTTCTCATTTTTTCTATGCTAAGAGTTGATAAACACATAATTGCTTAACAAGGATAGTGCTTGTTATGCCCTCCTTGTAATACTGTAGATTGACCAATACTGTATATGTCTCCATCCTGCTCTTTTGTCCCTTCCCAAGAGAAGCAATAGCAATACAGTTTTTTCCCTCCTTTTCTTTTTTGCAGAGCTGTAAGATGGATGGGACATGGATCCCTGCATGCATACATTGCATGCAAACTGTTACTTGAGAGCACAGTAAATGTCTTTCTTTAAACTACATTATTATTTGGTTTCTTGTTACAGCAGTTCAATTTTTGCTGAAACTCATTGTTCATTTTTGTCAAGTGACATTCAAAGGTTGATTTAATTGAAGTTGGCCCTGATCAAGTTACACCATCCTGCATTTCCATTGTACTAATGGATTTAGGGATAATGGGGACTGATTGTATAGAAGACTTGCCAGCCCCCTGTCATTGAGTTTCAAACTGTGTATGAATGACAACTGACAAAATATTGTTACAGCCTGATGTATATTTATATAGCATAAGCTATTTCTGTAGTATGTCTAGCTTTTGAGCTCTTAACATAAGATTGCTATTGTGATGCCAGATAATCACTTAACTTACGGGGTTTACAGTTATTTCTTACTAATTTAAAAACCTGTAAGTAGAATACACTATACCATTTGGCTGCAGCTTAAAATGTGTTTTATTTCAGATTAGTCTAAATATATAGAATTTTGAGAAACCATTTTTTTCTCTTACTTCACTGCTTGAACAAAGTTAGAAATACCATTTTGGTGTTTTGTGGTTTACAAAACATGCTCACATGTAATTCTTCATTAGTGTAATTCCTTCCTTGCACTTGGTGCTAAGGATCAAACTTAGAACCAGTGAGTATTTTCTATTTTACTGTCAAAGTCAAGGGAAGTTATGATTTGTCCAAGTATACATAATCATCATGGGGCAGGGCCAGGGTTTTATGTAGATCTTTCCAGTCTAAGGTCAGTATGCTTGGAAGAAGTAGAAAAAGTTGGTGGTAATTTCAGCACAAGGTTCAAATCTTAACTCCAATATAGACTAGCTGTGTGTGTGTGCATTTAATATAAAATTCAACTTTAATGAGTTATGTGTAAAATTAACTACAAAAAACATTTGAAAATTCAAATTGCATTTTTTTAAGTTTTTGTTTTCACTACCCTATTACCTCCCTATTGGTTCCTGACTTGTGCTTTTTAGAGCTATTCTTGGAAATAGCCTTGACTTTCATAAGGGGTAACCAGTTGGTAGAGGCAAGCAGTGTACAGTTACAGCTCCTGCAGCCACAGCACAACCTGGGACTTAGTCTCTGTCAATCTCTGGCAGCTGCACTAAGATATAGGATGGATTATGAGAAGACCCATTTCAGCAGAATGAGCCTGGTACCGAACTCTCCTGTTTTAGGAACCATCATTAATTAAACACAGTTAATACTTTTTCAGCTTTGCTTATACTATGTTCAGAGATTCAAGACTAAGATGGAGGAAAGTTTTTCTATAATGGAGGGAAAAGTCTTTTCCTTTGAATAACTGGGGAGAAAAATATGTAGCTCTCCATATACTCTGTGCAATTTCCAACATATCAATTAGTGAAGAAAAGGCCCACTTGATGCGTATACAGTACACTGATTATGAGATAACCATCCCCAAATTGGTACTTCATTATTTAACCTTTTGCTTACTCAGATTTGCAAGTATTCATACTTAAAGTTTCTAGCTCGCTTAAGCCATGCCTTGGTGCTAAGGGAAGGAGGGAGGAGAGTGGACATCTTTTCAGGAACCCATGCTGACAGATACGTTGTCAGAAGAGGGAAAGCATTTTATGCTGAGTGAGAAGACTGCTGTTGTCTGACCTATCAGTGCAGTTCAGTCCCCACAGAATGCTGAAGCCAGAGATGGACCAGCACACTACAGTAGAACCCATCAGAGCCTTAACCAGTTCGAACTAATGAGATGTGGATCTCCCAACCCACCTGTCCTGAGTCCTCAGTCCTGTATGTTCCATATTACTCTGCAAATCAACTTTGTGGTAAGTGAATTTATATTAGTCTTATAGTCTTTTTCAGTGTCAGTTGTGTGAATGTTTTAGTTATCTTGAAATACTGAACTTAGTATTAAGACAACCACTTTTGTATTCTTAATGGTATTGTAGACATTGTCTAGAATCAAATGATTCCAGCAAGTGGGTTGCAAGTTACTTCTGAAGTTGGCATAACAGTACTTTGTACACATAAAGCAATAGAGATGCAGAATTTCCCTTTGGAAAAAGTTGTGGCTAAACCTGATCCTAAAATGGGAATATCTGACCAGTCAGTTGAATCTCCTCAAACAGAATAAACTGGCTGTAATTCTATGACCGTGTGTGTGTGTGTGTGTGTGTGTGTATGTGTGTGTGTGTGTGCGTGCATGTGCACGTGTAATTGCCAGTGTATTTTCTTTCATAACCAGTTTGAAACCCACCTTTAATTTTTATAGCCTTGGCAAAATACAAACAGTGTTGGAAAATTCAGTTATTCTGCTCGTTTCTTCTTGAAGGGTCCAGTTTCCTAGAAGCCTCTCCTGTGTATTTGAGAGTTTACAGAAAACCCAAGTGACATAGAAGAGCATGCCTTCTACTGGTTCTAGTGAATAGCTAGATAATATCACTACATAATTAGTACTAGATTTCATTAGAAAGGATTTTTATCCTAATTGTGACTAGCACTGAATTTATAATGAGGCATTTAATGAAATTTTTCATTTTAGTTCCCACTGATTTTTTCTCTGCATCCAAAAAGGTATTTCTGGTTTTTGCTTTGTTTTGTTTTCTTTGTTTTGTTTTCACTAGGAATCAAACTCAGGACCTTGAACTTGCCAGGCAGGCACTGTGCCACTGAGCTATATGCCCAGTCCACAAAAGTATTTCTATAAACAGTAATTAGTTGTGCCTCCCCTAGATAGCTGTAAGGCTGGAGGAATCTGCTCACATTCCTGAATTAATAACCCAGAGTTGGGAGACTGGATAACAGGCTTATTTTTCTCAGTAGTGTTTTAGAAACATTTGAATTCATTGTAGCATTTGAAAGCTGGGACATCTTCCCGAAGTTCAGATTCTTGGCTTTCCTTGAAAAAGCAGATGGTCTACAGAGCAACACTGCTTCTCCCATGGCACACCTGGAGATCTGCTTGTCTTGGGTCCTTTTGCTCTCATTTTCACCCCATGAATTGTATTCAAAGCAATACGGTTGGTCAGCAAATATTTTCTTTTACTTCTGGTACTTCTGATTGAACTCGGGAACTAGAGAGTGGAGTATAGAGAACAGCAAATGCATATATAAAATGAACCATTTTTTCTTAATGAGAGCTGAAAGGTGCTAGCACTTTGCAGGGCCTCAGGCAGTGCTCTGCAGGGGCCACTCTGTGGTAAGGAAAATGCACCCCAAAGCTCTGCTTCATCCCTGAATGAGAGGTGTGTTGGAGTTTCTGATAATTATCTTGGATAAAAAGTTTGGAATGTGGTGACTTTATACTTAACTAGATCTGTTCACATCTTTTAGCAGCTACATGCTTTAATTTTCTCTACAGTCGTTTCCTTTTTCCTTTTGTAGTCTTCTCTGTTATTTCTATGAGCTAGGACTTAAAAGCATGAAGGTTACATTATCACTGTCGTATTTCTGTGAAACCTTTGGCAAGCCATCTGACCCTTACATGAGAAAATTAAGAAAACCACTGAGATGACTGTTGCCAGATTTACCAAAAGCAAACAGTCTTGGAAACTACTGAGGGTCATGCTGGCATCTTAGGCCTGCATTTCTCCAGGCTTAGTATCACATTATAAAGAACACACTGTAGCAATCTTCCAATAGGTCTAAAAATTTGTTTTAAACCAAAAAGTCTGCTCATATTATGTGAGGTTGTGGTAAGAAAGCTCTCTCATGTATTATGTAGTAATGTAAACCAGAATTTTCTTGGAGGGAAGATGGCAATATCAAAACTTTAAATATCTGTATCCTTGGTATCCAGTGATTATTTTCCTCCCAATTTGTGTGTACATGTGCCTCTGTATTGTAAGATATAATGAAATTCAGTTATATCACCAAATAATGATGTTTATCCAAAAGCAGAATATTAAATAGTCATAGAGAGGAGGTAGACTTACAAGCACTGTGTGGAATGTTTACATATAGAGAGAGAGAAAAAAAAAAGCAAGTCACAGTATATGGTTAGTTTACTGCTTTTTTTGCTACCAAGGATTGAACCCAGGACTGTGCACATATTAAGAACATACTCTACTACTAAGCTATGCCACCAACTACTATTTTTAAGAGGCACACTTAAATCAGGTGCTTTGAGTATCTATTTTTGGGACCAAAAAAAAAAAAAAAAAAAAGATTCTGATGGCTAATGCCTAAGCTTAAACAAATGCCCTCCTGAGCTACTTGGTTAAATAAAGCAAATGCTTTGAGCACCTAGAACTTCTTGGGATGAGAAAAAGAAGCTTCAATGTTTGTCCTTTCTGAAAATTTTCTCATGTGCATGCACTTAATTTTCATGTTTATCTGTTTTGCAAATAAACGCACCAGACCAGGAGATGGGTAACTAGGTAGTGCACACTCTGTTGGTGCTTTCTGAAGAGCATCTTTCTAGCTCAGATATAAAGCCTTAAACTACCTATTCTGTCCACTAGTTTCTACCAGATTTACATCTGTCCTCCATGAGGCCTAACACCCCTGATAAATATGGAAATCCTATTTGCCATCTACTGGAGAGGTGTGGACACAGGTCTCAAAAGCTCTGTCCAGTAAGATGCAGAATAAGTCATGGATGAACACAGGAGCAAACTGAAGGTTATCTAGATGTGTTTCGAAAGATTTGTATTCAGAAGGTAGTTTGTTATTAAGCATTTATTAAATACCTCCCTAAAAGATCCCAGATGCCACCAGGATCTTTAGTTAGGACTGAGACACATATGCAAGAATGGCACATATCAAAATATCTGCTCATTAGTTCAACATAATTTTCCCTTGAACTAGACCCTCATAGGAACTTGAAATACTCAGCAACACAGCATCCACTAATTTAAAGATACAAAAAGAAAAAAACCCAGAAAACCTAGTTTTGAAAATTGCTTTTAAAGGCCAACAGATTAACTGAAAGGGAAGGGTAAAAAGGAATAACCCCACTTCAAATCTACAAAGACTTCTGCCACAACAAGCTGATCCTTGTATTTTTAGAGCTGAGAGAAAACACATCCACTCAGACAGTTATGTGTTTTTACCATATATTCCAGGGGCATGGGTTGGGGGTGGTGGTGGTGGTGGTGGTGTTTTTACATTTATATAGTTAACACTGCTTGACCCATAAATAACACTTGTAAAATAGGGCCATAATTTTAAGAGTATTTACATAGCCCCACCATGCATACAGAGCCTTTTTTTAATATTGAAAATTTTTTTTTTAAATTTTAACTTTCCATCACTAGGCAATATAAATTTGACTGTCTAAACTTAATAAGCCCTGACTAAACCACAAGCGATCATTTCATCCATAAATGCTGTTTCTGGTTCCCTAGCAAGTCTAGCACTGCAATGTAACAAACATCTTGCAATTCAGGGATATAAAAATATCAGCTTTAAAATCTGAACTGTACAGTATGTACATTAATATTTGCACCGTTAAATTAGGAATACACTTAAGTCTATGAAATACTACATTATAAATAGCAATTTTTTCCTATCTGTAGCTGGGGATAATACAATGATTACCTGGCTAATGGGGGCCGAAGGGAGACAACTTGGCCTCACACAATAGGATGCACAGTGTTAGCTAGGTCATCATGACGATGTGCATGCCTCACAAGACAGACCGATCAGGACCTGAGCTAACCCGACTTACATGACAAACACTATTGTGTTAAAGGTGGCTGGAGTATCTCCATCTCCTAAAATGCACAGTCCCATCCAATCACCTCGTGCCCATTTCTTGGAGACTGAGCAGCTAGATGAAACTATTAACACACTTGCCACAGGCACAAGATGTCACTCTAACTTGGCACCACTGGAGGAGGGTAAACCAGAGAAATCACACCTTTCATATGTTAATCTGAGACTGTAAACAGCAGTAGGGTCCTCATTTACATGGGCAAAGAAAGCACTTTAAACTATTTTAGCAACTTTCCTATGAAAGAAAGAAATATTCTGATGGTTAATGGCTAAGCTTAAACAAATGCTCTCCATAGCTACTCTGTTAAGAAATAATACAGTTTTTGCCTTTGTGTCCTTTTTTCTTCTTGGATTTAGTTGTCCTCTGACCAAACTGAGGTGTGGGGAGTGCAGAAGTTGGACTAGAAAGGTCTTCTGAATAGTAGGCAAATCTCTGAGGCCTGGGCTGAGGGATTGGTTGCCCAAGAAAATACCCTTCTTCTTCTGAGTCGGATGAGGAGGATGAGGACGAGGAACACCAAGAGTCGTCGTCCTCACCGTAGAGTCCCAGAAACCTGTTCATGCCGGGGTTCTGCAGCGCGTAGTCAGACGTGGCATGAGCATACTGGCCATAGAGATCACTGTTTTGGATGTACGCTTGGATCTCCCGGGCACTTTTACTTTGTATAAATTTCTCATAGTTGTCGGGGGTATAAAGTCTCAGTCTGTCTTTGGGAGAGTATTTTCGTTCTGTGACAAGATTCAAGGCATTGTCGGAACGGGACTTTCTACTTCTCCTGCGGCGATGGTGGTGAGACCTAGACCCCCTCTCTTCAAAATGGTAGACTCGTCTCCGCGTCCTTTCACTCATTGGAGGCTGCCGGATTTCGATGTTGTCATAGCTTCCGTTGTCAATGACATCGTCTGAAAACTTGACCTGCTGCGGTCTGGATTGAGACTTGGATCTTCTGAGCACTGGCAGATGTACTGGTTTTTCTTCAGGCATGATTTTTTCTGGACATAACTCTGAACTTAGACTTTTTAGGGACTCTGCACTCCTGTGCAGCATGGATGAGTTCAGAGTTCCCATATTGCTCATTTTCTCACAATCTTCTGCTTCCATCTCCTCAAAGTTTTGTAGAGAATATAATGATGGTCTTGGCTTACTTTCTGCATCAGCGGAAGCCCCTAGAACAGGAGCCAAAGACAAAAATGTGATTATCAAAAATTCTAATCTGACATTATTACATACCAGCTACCAAATGGAAACATTTCAAAGAAAACTTCGAATTTCAATATTTAATTAAAGCCCTCTAGAGAAGGGCTGGATGACGACGTAGCTCCATAGTCAAGCACTTGCCTAGTATGCCTGAATCCCTGGGTTTATCCTCAGCAGCATAAGAGGCCACGGGTGCTTTTTCTCTTTGCTCGTCACTGCAGTGCCCTACACGTTATTCTTGGCAGTAGGCAGCCACTAAAGCCTTTCCTGGCTGTACCACAGTAATACGGTCCTTATGTCAGGACCAGGTGTCAGTAGGTTGGTTATAAAACTAGCTACACAAGGGCAACACTTCTGTGTCTGTAAAGGCACTACAAATATGAGATTCACAACAGGTCTTTTATATAGCCTACCTATACAGCTCAGGTTATTTTAAGAATATAATGTGGATAACTGATAAGAACATGCTTTGAGAACATAAAGTAGTATTTTATAATAAAAAGGTTCAGATCTTCTTAAGCTATCTCTTGCCATAGGGCAATACAGGAAAATACTTTTAAAAGTTACAAACTTTTAAGTGTTCAGGCCAGTTTTAATACCTTATACATACAGCACAATCCAAAGAGTCCAGATACTTTTGGATACAATCCAGAGCAGGCACTGTTATCCAAAATCAGTTTTTCTCCTCTTTAAACTAGGGATCATCCATATCTAAAAAGACTGTTCTGAAAATACTTTTACACACACACTCACAGGTTTATTTTGCTGTAGTGTCTGGCATTTATAGTTTTAAATAACTCCTACTGAATTATAATTTTTTGAGTAAACTTTGGCTCCTTTTTCAAATGCTGCATAACCCCTGTTATGATAACTTACCTGTGATATTAGACAAAGCCAGAGAATCCATAGAATCTCGAACACTTTGTTCTTGTTTCAAGTCTGACAAACACTCCAGGGAATCTTCATACCACTGTGTTTGGTCATGATTATACCCCGAAGCACCATGGTCCAGATCCAATTCCTGCAGCCTCCTACTACTTGCGGGCCCTGGGTGGCTGCCGTAAGCAGAATCACCCAGCCCATCCTGTGACTGAGCCCAATACATATCAGATTGGTATTTTTTACTTGCAAGGCTCTGGTGATTTTGCTTTAACTCAGGGGTGTTTTTAACCATGTTATCAGATATCCAATGCTCACTAGCTCTAATGTCTATCTCACTGGGCTGTGGCTGAAAGAGGCTTTTATCTCCAAACTTGAGGAGGAGCTGTGTCATATAATCTTCATGCTCAGCCCATTCTTCAGGCTCTTCAGAGGCTTCGTCAACTCTGCCTTTCCAAAATTCCTCATTGGCAAAGGTGGCCCCTTGTCTGGAGAGACTCAGATCGTCCAGCTTCCGAGACAGGGTGTCATCCGCACTGCCTGAGAGGCCAGGAAACTTGTAGTTCAGAGCAGGGGACAGGAGAAGAGACTGCCGGCACTGATCTGCCGACCTGCTGCTCTTGCCCATGCGGACGCTTCTTCTGGAGTCTCTGGAGCGTGCTGACTGGAACGCAGAGTCAGAAGAGTCAGAGGCGTGCATATCTTCTCCGAGGCTGCAGGTTTTGGAGCAATAGATCTGACCTTGTTTGGGAAGGAATGGACATCCCAACAAAGAGGCCTTACACTGGGCACAGGAGAAGCATGCTTCTGTGGCGTGCCAGTGCTGCCCATCGTAGGTCATTTGCGCGTGGTCTACACCTGTTTAGAAGAAAAGAAAAATGGGCATAACATAAGATGTGATCTAAAGAAGGAAATGGAGAAAAAAATGCACAAGAGGGAACTCTCCAGTGATGTAAATGATCTTGATCTTGATAGTATGGGTACAATTAATCCTCACAACTTATAGATTCTGTAACTGAGTTTGCTTGCTCTGAAATTTATCTGTATCCCCAAAGTCAATAAGCCTAACGCCCCTCGGATACGCTGAGTGGTAAAAATTAAGGTCAGCGAACACGTAAGATTCCTAGGTGCACTCAGACAAAGTGAACGCTCTGCCTTAGATTTTGGTTCTGTTACTATGAAGCAGTGTGCTAGTCATGGCCTATTTAGTGCCATGATTTTTGTGCTTTTTATTGGCAATTTTGCTGTTTGAGATGGCCCCCACAAATAATGCTGAGGTGCTTGCTACCTGGTGTTACCAAGGTGCAAGGCTGTGATGTGTCAGTAAACTACTAATTGTGCGTGACAGTGCTGTTGGCTGTGAATTCAGTGTTAATCCATAACTCAAACAGTGGTGTACAGATGGATTGATGAAAACGTGGCTGGGGCCACAGCTCAGTTGCAGAGCACTAGCCTGGCACTGGGAGACATGGGTTTGTCCCCAGCATGGGGGGCACGGTGGGTGTGCGACCTTCTAGAGAGAAGCTCACAGGAAACTTCATTCTGTATCTGTCCAGGGAGCAACCTTTCACTATTCATGGGTGCAGCACTCACCAGGGCAAATAATGAGAATGGATTATATATCAAAACTCATTCAACAAAAACATTTAAGACCCATATATTTCACTGCATGTAAATTAGACCTTCCTGTTTTTTAAAAAATGGAAAGACAAGGCTGAGGGTAGAGTGAAGGATGACTACATGACCGGCAGGCAGGTCTGGACCATGCACTCACCAATATGATCCCCACAGGTCTCACAGTACTCCGCATAGAGAGACTCGAAACAGCCGCAGCAGAAGGGGCGCCCGTCCTTCATGATGTACCTCTGCCCTCCCAGGGCTGTCTCACACTCAAGGCAGCAGAAGTGTTTCATGTGCCAGTGGCGACCCTCCGCTTCTGTGCACTCATCGGCAAAAATTATCTGTAAGCATAGGGTGCAAGGAAAACAAACTTGAACTCTTCCACTGGCCAAGCAATTTTAGGGTTCCAGGCAGCTGACAGGCAGTGGCTCTTCAATCAGAAGGCTAACCTTGTTTCTTATAGCCACAGGCTTAACTATCTTGGTTTAGCTAGAAAACAAGAGCAGGAACTGAGAGGGCTGCAAAAAATAAAATATATAACTTCTTACTTAACTTGGAAAAGCCAGGTATGGTAGCACACACCTGTAATCCTAGCGTTCTGGGAGGCTGAGGCAGGAAGATACCAAATGTGCCCAACCTGGGCAACTTAATTTAGTAAGGCGTTGTCTTAAAATAGAACTGTATTGGGGGTATAATTCAGTGCAAAGGTCCTGGGTTCAGTCCTCAGAACTGGGGGCGAGGGCAGTGGGGATTGGGAAAAACCATGTATATATCGGAGGTAATACATTGGTTCTATTTTTGCTCTCCTGTAACACTTTGGTGGCATAATTCACAAAGAACACATTAACACTGAAATATTTTAGTGGTCTGAGTGTTCTAATAAGAACAAAACAGAAAGGTCTGTAGAGCTGTTGCAGTTAGATGTTGAGATTGTGTAAACAGCACATGTATAGACAGTTTCATCTGACCTGGTGGCAATCTCTAGAGTTTATTTCAAGTAAGTGTTCAAACAGTGTATCTTTGAAAAACAAGAAATCTGTAAAAATTAAAATTTATAATTTAGCCAGGCACAGTAAGTGTACTGATATCAACAGTTGGAGCTGGAATGCATGCTGAGATACTGTCTCAGAAAAAACCTGAAAAGTTTACTATCACTGATTGAAAGAGACTACGGACATCACAGAGGAACCTGCACTAGATCTTGGAATACAAAAAGGACATCAGTACCAGAAATGGGGAGATACAGTCTACAGTTCAGCATTGGTCTTGTATCAATATTGATTTCTTAATTTTGATACATGCACCAAGATGTCATATCTGAGAAAAGCAAAAGAAGGGTTTAGGAATGTTATATCTTTTCAATATTTCTGTAAGATTAAAGTTACATTAAAATAAGAAGCTTAAGAAAAAGAAATGTTCTCTCACATCATTCCTTTTCACACACTCCAGGAGATGACCTCTCTTCCCTTGCTGTGTCTGTGTATGTCTTTCCTGAGTATATATACATATGTACTCTCTACTGGTTTTCTTCTCTCTGTGTTTAACAAAAATAAGATCACCTGCTACATACTCTGCTGCAACTTGTTTTTTCTCCCTACATCTTGTTAAGGACATCACTATACTTGGGAAAGCACATAAGACACCTAGTGACCTCTTATTATTTGTGGATTATTACACTGTATCAAAGTACAAGCTGACCTTAAAATATACATGCACAATAAAAACCTGGAGACACACATATTTGCTTAGCTGTGAAGAGTGGAATACTGGCTTACTATCAACTTATTTTTTTCCAACATCAAGGTACGGACTTTTTTTTTTACCTCATCACATGCTGAGCACCGGGGCTTGAGCAGTTCTGCATGGTGCCTGCCACAGTGAATTTTTCCATCCTGATAAAAATAGATGAGGTCGACCAGCAGCTCATTACACGTGAAGCAGACAAAGCAGGACGGGTGCCAGCATACACCAGGGCCGGCCCGGGAGGCGAACACTGCGACCTCCCCTCCATTTATCTTCAGTCCACACTGCAAACGGATTTGCTTGGTTAAAAGCCTTTTTTAATAGCTGGAGTCTCAGCATTTCCTACTTTACCATAAATCCCAAATTCAGCAAGAAAGTTTTTCTTTTTACCTCCTCCTGTTAGTGACTAGATGGCTCTTTAATACTGGATTATTGAGATTCTCAATTGCAGCAAACATGCTCTGATGGACGACTACACTGAGTCCAGTTTCATCTGACCCACATGAATCACAACTCTCCTGAGCCAGCCTCCTGCTGGATACATTCCCCATGCAGAGCTAGCATTAAGGATCTGGATGTCTTCATCATGCTTCTGCAGCTTTTAAATACTAGGCATACCCTGGCACTGCATGCTTTCACCCAATGTTTACATACGGGCAGAGACAGTGGCACAACCACTTACAGATATAAATCACTATAACATAAGAGGCTAAGCTGTCTTGTGTTCCTTGGGGGTTTTGAGGCTGCTGTCTCCTAGCCCCACCCATGTCATCCCACACCGCTCATCCTAGAAAGGCTACCTGCTCACACACGGCGTGCATCACTGCTCTGGACAAAAGTTTAATCGTTCCCCTTCCAAGTGCTTCCTTCTTTCGCTGAGCACTGAACACCTGTAGTTCTTTCTTCTCCTCTTCACTCAAGGACTGACAGTACCGCACCTGCACAGAAAGGGAGAAGCGGCCCATGCTGGAGTGCAATCTTCCTTCCCAATCTTTTACTTTTGAAGTGTCAGGAAGAAAGCAAATTTAGCTGCCCCGCCTCATGGACCCCCAGTTTTTAAACATTAGATATGATGTTTTAAACATCATATCTAATGTTACCCTCTTGTAGGAAAGGGGAAGTGTCATCTGAAGAAACAGCCTTGTTTTATTTTTTAGAATATGAAATGTTTAAACTCTTTGCAGAAAGATGTTGAAAAAATAAAAATATTAATCTTTCCCAACAGGATTTAAACTTCTTAATTGCCCTTTTGTCCCACTTTCTACCCTCAACTCTACTTCTGGCTAAGCATCCGCAGTGGGGCAGGAGGAGAGAGGATGCTTGGGTATCTGTGGGGCCCTGGTGATCAGTGGGTGGCTGCAAACACTATAAAAATTAACATGTGTTCAGTTTATTACACTGGTGCCCTTTCTCCTCTACAAGAATGGGAAATTGTATTCTCAGGTCACATTTTCAAAGAAAGAGACTGGGTCAGCAAGGAGCTGGGGTTTTAAGAGAGGCATCTTCATGCTTATCATGTACTTCTTTCTAATTAGCCTTCCTCCTCTTACTTTACCTCATTATCATGTGGTGGCAACTGGTATAAAAGCTGTTTAATCCGGTGTTTCTCTCCAGGGCTGTTAACATAAGGAACCTTTTCCTCTGGCAAGCATGCAAAATAGAGCTGGATCTGCATAAAGGACAGAGAGAATGACATCAGTAAACAGAGCCCAAACCTCTTAGCTCATGTGGTCTTTACCTTCCCCATGGAACAGGCTTTAGCCTTTAGGAGCTGATGAGAAAACCAGCTGAGCCAACTTGGCAGAATTGCATACCTGCAGAAAACTAGCATCCAGCTGCTAGAGTGCTCTTCAGGAATGCAATTTGTAGTGACAATTAGGAACATCATAAATGATGTGCCATAAAAGATGCACATTTAATATTACTGTTCCTCAGCCAGTCTTTCAAGGGTCAGCCAAGGGATCAGCCTGAGTCCGGGCAAGTTGTACAGTCACCACACAGGCTGTGTGACACTCCCGAATCCAGCCACTATACAGATTTCCCTTGCTCTTTGAATTTTACATGTTACAGAGACAAAAGCTGTTTCGTAGAGTCTCCCCAATCAGGTTGTATTCCACATTGGATTTCTTATCATCCCTGCATGCTGTTTTCTAATATGCAGGGTCAGTTTTTCCAAGGAGATGAGAAAGGAGCCATTTTGAACTGTGTGCTTAGTTCGCCTAGAGCTTAATTTTTTTCTGTTGTCTTTCTGTAACATCCCTTAATGAGTACGGTAAAGGTTATTTACTACAGTGAGTAAAAAGGAATGAAAGTGATTCCAGGAAAAAAAGATGGATGAAGGATTTTGGACCTGTCTGCTTCAGTATCTGTATCAAAGGAAAGCTGCCCAGCTAAGATATAAGAAGGGGTGCTTTTTAGCAAGCAGTTTGTCAGAATAATGCCACTGCTCCCCCGCCCCTCACCTATAAGCTTTGACTCTAAGCTTTTTACACTTAATGAACACTTACTGAATACTACCTGTGTGTGCAGACATTGTGTGGGATGGAGGAAGAATACCTTATCCTCAAAGAAGTCCTAGCCCACAGGACACAGATGTAAGCCAGAAGCTACTGCAATCTTCTCTTTCAAAAAATGCTTTTGTAATAACAGCTATTGCCAGCAATTTCCAACAAGTTCATTATTGTAAGGATATTGGGAAAATACAAGTAATCTTATATAGATTGTTCTCATCTTCCTTAATAAAATTAATGTTTTCCAGTCCTCCCTGTGGAGGGTCAGACTTGGATTCAGTTATCAAAGGTTGAATTCTAGGCATTACCACCTCAGTGGATTCTTATGGTTCTGCATCTCTCTTCCAAGCAAAAGCATTCCTGAGAATTGGTCTGGAAACAAGAGTTTTAAGACCTTCTTGTTATCACTAAGGTTTTAAGGTAAATTTCATTCACTGTCTGCTGGGTGACTTACTAGAACTCCACATAGAGTGTGGACTCTGTGCACTGTGCTGGATCTTATCTATCATGAGAGCAGAAGGGGCACCACTGAGATTACGTAGGACCTTAAAATGTAAAAATTCAAACCCACCCCAAGAGGTGTGAGGACCGAGGAGGGTGGTTTGTCAGTGTTGCACTGCTATTCTGTGTAGGGGTTTTTCTGTTTGTCTTTATTATGTGTTTGGTTTTGTTTTCTGAGATAGGTCACTGTGTAGTTAAGGCTGGCCTCCAACTTGTTGCCACAAGTTAAGGCAGTCCTCCTGCCTCAGCCTTCCAAGGGCTAGGATTGCAGGTGTGTGCTACCACACCCAGCTGATCTATGTATTTTTAAAACCATGTTTTAAACTCTTAAATCACTCTAAAAACCAGAACAGGATGACAGGTCCTACCTGCTCAGGTCTGAGGCCTGGGGGTACCCAGGCATACTCCTCTAGGGCACAGCCAGAGTCATCATCAGATGTGGAACTTCTCTGACACCCAAAGGCCAGTTTGCTCATTTTGGGCTCCATCTCCAAAGGCATAGTAATAAAATTAAACACTGGGTTTCTCAGTCGCAGGTCATCCAGTTGAGGCTACTGTGGACAATGCAAGAGAAAACAATTTACCAACAAGAATTCCTCATGTCTTCCAGGGCTTTTATTGGATGCTTTTTGCCTACCACAGGGTCCAGAGAAAGTAGAAATTTACTGTGTCACCACCTTCTGGTCTCCAGGGCTACTTAAAGTCTAGGGCTATATACAATTTGGAAATGGCTTTTTACCAGTTCAGTTCTTCAAAAGCTGCCATCAAAGCTCATTTAAGCTGCATATAAAAGGCACATACTACTCACTGGAAGAGTACTCAAGAAAACTGCTTTGTTGACGTCCTAACTTGCCTACAAATGAAAACTCCACGAATTCACAGGTATTGTGGGGAGGACGAGTTGGGATCCGGCCATCTGCCCAGATCACTGTCATGTACCATAAACAATGGGTGCAGAACCCTGCTCAGCTCCCCAGTTTGCCACTGAGGCAGTGCCACCTGCTAAGAATGGATTCCCCTGGGCCACACCACTTAGGTTTTAGACTTCTAATTGTGACACTACCCTTAGTTTATGCCGAATAGAAACAGCACAGTTAATCCTTATATAGTACATTAAATCCTCAAGCTTCAACGAAGGGCTGAAGTCAGCCAGACGTTCGTCAACAAACAGTAACTGAATACAGCATTACATTCAAATAAAATCCATCTTGGTGACTATTCATGTTAAACTGCATTATATGCCAGCATTTATTGAAAAGAAATGTAGTACCTACTGTGTGTGAAATGCCCTAGGCCAAGCCCACTGCTGAGTCAAGTGGATCTTCCTCTGAATGAAAAGCAGCCTTAGAGGAAGAGCAATAAAGGCACCAGGACAACATGCCCTACCCAAGCCTCAACAACTCTGCTGTCACCTGGATCCTCTTCTAAGTATCTTCTGAGTCCCAAAAATCACCCAAAGAACAAAGAGGAAAAACAGAACTCTTAGAATCAGGTGAAACTTTTTATATCTGCCCCCCACCATGATGTAAAGAAAGAAAATGATAATTAATCCAACCCGATCATTTTAGAGGAAAGATGGGTGGGGAAAAGTTAGGTACTTTCCAGGGTTACACAGCTAAAAGCAAAGTCATACTTCCCTCAAGTTCTTCTGCCTTATTAAAAATCTTCCCATTTGCTTAAATGCAAAGGAAAAAGGCAATAAAAATAAAATAATTTCAGCCCAAGATGAAGTCATTTTCCAGCAACTATTTCCATGCCAACCCTACTCACTGTTAGAAAGTGTTACCTGTGAAAATATGATTATCAAAATGTATAGTTGTTTTATAAATTAAAGGACACTTAAATAATTCACAAACAGCAGGCCAAGCATCTCATGGCTGTAGTCTTGTAGGAGCAATGTCACACAGTAGATACTATTCTAACTAACAAATTTAACTTTCATTCACCCTGAACAAAGAAGACCTCATTTCCTACACTACCACACAGAGGTTGTGACCTTTCAAACAAGTAGTTTCACACAGGTGCAATTCATTCATGTCTTAGGAAAGGCTTTCTAAACATAGGCACATTCCTCTAGCTCCTCAATAAAAAAGGACGTGTTAATGAAAGTCAGAAAACATCTTGGGTCTAAGTCTTTCCCATTTGTTTTGAAAAAACAAACCCC
Source organism: Hydrochoerus hydrochaeris (assembly GCA_004027455.1). Classification (NCBI taxonomy): domain Eukaryota; kingdom Metazoa; phylum Chordata; class Mammalia; order Rodentia; family Hydrochaeridae; genus Hydrochoerus; species Hydrochoerus hydrochaeris. Next base: position 118,825 of record PVLA01002580.1, on the reverse strand, counting down.
ACTTGTGAACCAGAGGCAAAGACTTTAATTAGTAACTCAAAAAGCCCCCACTAGAACTCCTGTCTTCAATGCAATTTAACCTGATTCATGAAATCTGAACATCTGTCCTTTGCCTAATCTGGCTGGGGAGAGATATTACATACTCTGCAGGCTTACAAAGGATATAACTATTAAGTAGAACCTAAAAATTTAATGTAACTATAGCATGCAACAAGATGTGGTGGTGGCCACACATCAAACCTGTGACCCTCACATGTCCACTTGGTGCTTTCAACTAACTACACTGAAGACTGTCACTGACCAAAGAGTACAACCTTAGGAACATGAGTGGCAGAAACATTTTCATCATAAATATGGCGTTCAGTTGTCTTTGACATTGCTTTTAAAGATCTCGTACTCCTTTTGAGACTAGCCTGGCACTATTAAGAATTTGCACCCCATATGCAGCAACCCAGTATAGATGGTACCTCACTTAGATAAGGAACTGAGCTTCAAAGTAATCTGCCTCAGGATCCATTGTCCAAGGCCAGTAGGTTAAAAGCAGTGACCTCAGGACAGGGTACCTTGTAATTCCAATGACCATAGGCCCCTCTGACCCCATACTACCTCCTAAGAGTGGCAACGGATCAAGCCAGTTTTTTTTCTTTGGTGACTGGCAGAGCCACCATAGTACAATCCAGCTGCAGGAGACAGCCATCTATCCAAAAGGGCTGTGGAAGGCATACCTTCCGGGATTCTGAAACCTCAGTGGCCTCATGAATTCACTGGTTACAGTCTGCTCTCAGAAAACATCTTATTTTTCCTTTATATTAGAGGAGCTAAATGAAGCATGAAAAACAAGTTACACAGTGTGGTCTCCATCTGGACCAGGTCATGGTAAGAGATGCTGTGTCACCACAAGCTGCTTTTCTTTACCTGGTGACATAAAAACTTGCACTTGGATTTTCCTTATGGTAAGGTTTCCTACACTTGCCAGCAGACCTAGATAGCCTTATGCATAGGTGTAACACAATGCATTGTACTATATAACAGCAGCTGCTGGGAGCAGGGCTCTTTTGCTGGTAAAAAGTTAAAATAAAAATGATAGAGCAAAGCATGGTCCCATGAAGTTTCACACATGCTGCTGAGGCATTCACATTGCTGTGTGGTATTTATTCTGACAACACAGATGAAGGGGTGGCCTGACCATAACGATACCATTTAGAAGCAGATCAAAAGCAGAAAGTAGGCTGCCTTCATTTTCAGCTGTCATCTCTTCAGGTAGATGAAGTTAAATACAGGAATCAGGTTTATCAAACAGGCTGAGTTACACTGAAAACAGAATTATTCAAACCGGGACTGTGTAAAATGTTTTTTCATCATACCTTTTCTTCTTTTGCAGAAGAAGATTGGCTGCAGATGGATAATCAGGGCCCTACCTTGGGCCTTGCACTTTGCTTATTCTTTGTAATTTTAAAATTTTAATTAATTTCAAGTTTCAGCAAAGTTGCAACAGTAAAAGAAACTGTCATATACCTTGTACGTTGATTCACAGCTACTCCACTTATTCATCTATCTGCTTTATCACCAGCATCTTCCTCACCCTAGTTCCTTGTGGGACCCATTCAAGTAGATGTCTTACATTCTCTTATAATTACAGTTACATATGTTCTTTTAAACACATTTAATTAAAAGCAAGCTGTGTGCAAAGGCTGGGGGTGTGGCTCAGTGTCAAAGGTCCTGCTTAGCATGAAAACCCTGAGTCTGATCCCCAACACCAACCCTCCTATCCCCCAAACAGTGCAACCTATGTGTAAGGCAGGTTAGAAAGCTGGAAACAGAACAAAAAGTCAAAACTGCACAAACCATCATTATTCTGTGGCTTCCCTAAGACAGGTTTACTGTCTTGGTTTTGAAGTGCTATAATAAACAGAATTAGCCAAATCATGAGTGAATGACAAGGCTGCGTGAACCAACCCTGCACCAGGTTTGGACATAAACCAACAGGAGTCCTACCTCTCTGTTGTGTCACAGTCCACACGGCACAGCAGTTCTCTCCAGCAGTAGTCTCTGCAGGAGCAGAGATTGTAAATACCTTGTATATTCTTGGTTGACACTTGTGCCCCAAATTACAGCATGGCCTCATTTATCCAACATGACAGCATAAGAAGGGGCTCCTTGTGAAATTTACTTTCTCAATTTATTCGCTCCATTCATTCATCTTTATATTTTAAAAGTCACTGTGGATGGGTTCTGGGTAATCAAAAAGGCAAATAACATTTATGCCATTAAATGCCAGGATGTGAAAAATATGTAGCCACTGTGACAAAAACATTTCTAAATTCCATGATATATTTCCATGTTTTAACAGCATCACATGTGCCAATTATGTGCAGTTTAGCCTTTGGCTGATCACTTGTTTTCATTTTGAGCACAGTGGAAAAAGCACTGAATGTAGGATTCAGGAAACTTGAGTTTGAATCCAGCACATGTGACCTGGCCAGGTTCCTCACCTGGAATAGGAGGGGAGTTCAGGGCTATTTTATAACATGGAGCTGTTGTTTAGTCTCACAGCCCCTGACCCACAACTTTCTGTAGGTTTTCCTGCCTCCTTGCTTTTGTGTTTGGATTCCTGCTGTTTGTCTTTTAGGAAGCAGCCTTTCCCTTTTGCCAACAACCAGCCAACTCCAAGCCTTTTTAAAAAATTTGTTGCTTCCAATATTCTTTAGACAACTAACCTTTGAAAAAATTATCCAAAAATACATGGAGTGATCACACTGCGGATGAGGGCTTAACCATTCCTTCTACAAGCACAGAAATCACTGGTGAAATACAGCATTCTGTACAAGAAGGTGTTATTCAAATCAAAAAGCAGCTATATTATTTTGCTGTGCTATTTTGGTTATTTGGGGATCTCCTTATTTTCTGTCAGGCTGTACACTGCATCTGGAGAGGCTAAGAATGTTTTGATTGACCTTGGCATAATAACTGAACCTTCACTGCTTTTCCTTAGAGAACTTAGTAAGTCAGGGCAGTATATGAACATCCGGAAGCAGTAAGGAACAGACAGTTTCACTAGAAAACATTCTTCCAAAGAAGCAACAATACACGACAATGGTACCTCAGATTTTCAAGAGTTACACCTGTCAAGCAGGAGACTGGACTTACTACCAGAGGCAATGGAAAATGGTGAAAGACACATGAGTGGGAGATGCCTGGTATTTCAGGTCTTCAAGATTAATATAGTAGTAACAGGAGAAATAGGTGCCTGGGAAGGGCCAAGTCCCCCAATATTCATAACGAAGCCTAAACACTGTGTCTGAGGAAAGGCACAGTACTATAAGGCACAGGAGAGGGGGAAATGAGTCAGAGATACAGTTTTGAGGACCAATACATAAAGATGATAGGGTAACTAAGAAAGGGTCCAAGGTAGAATTTGAGGTAGTTCAGGAGGATGAGGTCAATCAGATGCATACCGAGGTTATAACTATAAGTCAGTTCTGCTATGGTTCCTATTATTCATCATTTTCTTGGAGCAAGTCACCAAATCAGAATCATGAAAAAAAAAAAAAGACTAATGTTTGGTGCCTGCCGCTGAATCCACTAAGGTCATATCCCTAATTACTAGTTCTCTCCCCACTGAATTCGCTCTGGTTCCTAGGTGAAGACTAACTATGGCATCGTAGGATTCCCCTGGAAAGTATTTCTTGTGTGAACATGCTCAGGGAAGCTACAAGTCCTTTGATCACCAAAACCAGCACAGATGATTTGCAAAGTGAGTGGTGCTGATGTTTCCTAGATGTCCCCTGCTGCTGAGTGTATCCTGTGGGCCACCAACTGCTCAACAACTTCTTTGTTAAACTGCTTGTTAACAAGGCCTTAGTGCATAGAAGGTGGATCTCACAGATTTCTCCAGAAACTACTCTAACTCTTCTAGGCTAAACATGCAGGTAAATGAAAGGACAGTGGTAGTACAGCAACCTATAACAATTCCCTTTTCAATACATAAACAACAACCTTTATGGACCTGCCCATTTCCTTAAGATGTCCTTGACTTAGTAATAATCTAAGCTATCAAAGCTATTGCAATCAAGATCTGAATAGCGCAGAAACCCTATGCTAAAAGTTTTCCCTCCCCCAAAAAACATCCAATGTCTATCCTCTGGAAGAGACAAGTTACCCAGTTCAATTTCACTGATAGTGAAAATACTGCCCATGAATACTTCGTTCCAGCGATCAGTGGCACAGGTCATAAGCCTTTTGGGATTCTCTGTACCTATTTTCCAGGTAAACCTCCATCCAACTCACACATTTTCCCACCACTAAGTGGGGCTGTCAGAATGGTGTACCACACAGTTGCCAAAAGCTACTCATTTTTCCAAGAGGAAATGTTGAATTCTTTCAAAGCATTTTAATTTCATGCACAGATACATTCCATGACAGTAAGGCAGGCTGCTTAACAAAAGGAGGAAATGTGATAACAAAGCGAGTCCCCTGCCAGAGGGACGCTTCTGGGGTCAGGTTATCTGGCTGCTACAAACCGGTGCAGAAGGACAAGCTCAGGGCGCGCGGCGCCGCGGGTGAGGGGACCGCACGGAGCACCGCCCCTACGCGCCCTCTCTCCACCACGCTAGATACAGGTATTTTCTCCAAAAGCGCGTTCCAGTGATTTTTAAAAAACTTTCTCCAAAGCGTGATTTTTTTTTTTAATTTTCTGTTTTCAACGGCAGCCAGACTTAACTCCAATGTACACACAGACTCGGGTTTCACCCCGTCACCTGTTGGCTCCTGAACAAGACTCCTCTTTGTGAAACGCACAGCGCTCATTTGAAACAAGTTTCCAGAGAAAACACTTCAATAAAGTGGTTGAGCAGTCACAAGACTGGTTGTGAAAACAAATTCCATACATAGCCGGGTTTAGACGGACACACACGAACGTGAAAACCCAAACCTTGAAAACCGGGGCCTCAGAAGAGCAAGAGGAAAAAGATGTCGCCCTTCTTGGAGAAACGCAGAGGCCACCTCTCACCCAGCCGCGAGCGGGCGTCGGAGTCCACGGTGCTCCTGTTCCCGCCCCGGGACCCCGCACCAAGCGCAGCCGCGAGGGGGCGCCCTGGCTGCGGGCCGGCCCCGAGGTCAGCGCACCGGCCGCGGCCCGGAGCGAGGTCCCCGGCAGAGCCCCGTCCCTTGGCAAGGGCAGCCGCCTCCGCGAGGCCCTTACCCAGCTCGGCAGGAGCCTCGCGTCTCCTCCCGCGTGGCGGCGTCGCCCCGCAGCAGCACCCCAGCCCACGGGCGCCCCGAGTCCCACCTGAGGCCTGCAACCAGGAGCCGGGGGAGGCGGACGCACAGCGGGCTTCCCGCGACCACCTCGCCCGCTGTTTGCAGAGCGGACCCCGGCAGGGCGGGGACTGCGGGGCGAGCGCACGCGGGTCCCAGTCCCGCAGGCAGGGGTCGCCCGGCCCAGCCCCACTTGGGCGCCGCGGCGATGCTCACCCAAACAGGCCTGCAGGCTCGCAGCACCCTCAGTCCCTGGCGTCCCCTCCGTGCTGTGCTCCGGTCGTCTCTTCCTGGCCACTGTAATCCCCGCGCCCCTGCTCCTCCCTCTCCAGATCCTCCTGGCAGACAGAAAAATCCGTCTCCACTCAGCGCCCGGAGTCCGCCCGGGGCCGGCCAGCTTCACAAGTAACCAGAGCCCGCAGGAAAAAAAAAAAAAAAAGTAACCGTTTCGCTTCCTGCGGATCCCGGCCGGGCTCGGCTCCCCGTTCCCGACCGCAGGAGGCGCCCGCCGAGCCAGACCTCGCCGCCGCCTGCTTTCCAGGAACTGTCACCGCGGGCTGTGCCCCTGGCAGGTGTCCACAAGGTCCCGTGAGCCTGCAGCTCTGGAGAAGCCACCAAGCCACTAGGCCGGCCTCGAGCTCGAGCGCCGCCCTCCGTCCGCCCGCTGCACCCCGGAGCTTGGGGGCTGGGGTGGGGGGATGCAAACCCCCGCCCGCAGGTGCACCCCGGGCCCCAGGCCAGGGCGATGTGCGAGGTGACTGCTTCAGTCACCTCTCACCGCCGCCACAGTTAGCAAATGGCCCGCAGAGCCAAGTTCTCACTCCAAAGGACTCATTAACATATGAATTCTCCCCTCAAGACTTCCTGTCTTTTAGGAGCGACTGCTGCAGCTTAGGGCAGGAGATTTATGTTCATCCGTAAATAACAGCAAAAGTAAAGCAGATGATAGGTTACTCAGTAAGTACGCCAGTAAGGATTTCCAAAAACGGGCTGAGTGAACATCATTATTCAAACACAGGAAAATGCCCTGAACATATTCAGGCTAATCTCGCTTCTGAGATATTTATAGGTGCACTAAGAGAAAGTGGAAGTTGGCTCACTTGTCTGCAGAAAAGACCAAGAGAATCCAGAAAAGGACCTCGAAGCAAGCCCAGCAAGGAATGATAGATAGTAACAAGCAGAGGTCTGATGTCTAGTGAACTACAATTTTTTGAGTTTCTGATGGCCTCCTCATCACCAGGTGATGGAGATGCCAAGAGAGGGGAGGGGGATGCACAGCATTTAAAACGCGGTCAGCTTCTAAAGCGCTGTCAAATAAAAGTTACTTAAAATGACCACCAATTTCTTGGGTATTCTACTTTTTAAAAAGTCTTGTACCATCAGGATTCCTTGAGTGACTTGGAACATACACATTTCTATAGTATACAACCGAACAAAAGCCTATTGTGATTAATTTAAAAATACACAAACAAACTGCCAAAAATAGATCAGTCAAGTAAACATCTCTGTGGTCCATTCTATTCTCTCAGCTGCAAAGCAAAGGCAGCTAAGAAACAAAATAAAAAAAAAAAACTTTTTAAAAGTGGAAAAGACCAAAAAGTTGTGGTTCTGCTGTTAAAATAGGTTGAAAACCCTGATTCAGCCAACATAATTTGTAATTCAAATAAACTCTTTATCAGCCAAATGGATTCCAGTTTTCAACAAGATTCTCCGAAATAATTCTAACACAGAACTCCTCTGCCTTAAGGTATGGAGATTTTCCAGGAGACTTCAAAGGTTACTATTTTTCTCTGAAATTAACCATGAATAGCTGGTTCACTTTTCCTTTTCCCTACTTCATTCTGCTGGGGCTTCTTTGAGGAATATTTCTGCTAACAGTATCTGCCCAAGAAGGGTGCAACTGATCACTCATTTCAATCAAGCCATAAACTGGTCGATCATTAAGATACCCTGAGTGTCCGTCCACCCAGGCTGACCTTGTTTGGGGTAACTATCAAAGGGCAGCTTCACATAAACTGAGGTTGCCAAAGACTCCCAACAGCAAACCACTGCAACGCTTTTCAGTACAGCACCAAGGAGCTACTGTGAGGCTGAGTCCTCCAGGGTGGTTACTTGTAAATTCTGCTTGCCACCTTTTCAATAGGGACTGTCAGCTTGCTTGTCTATTGTAAGTATTTTTACTGATGAAACAGTTTGGAGGCAGTAAAAGCTCCCTATTAACTTTCAATATGAATGCAACAGACCTTGGTCTGGTCTGAGAAGCATCATCACTATTGTCAAAGGGGAGTTTATGCGGAAGGCAGAGTCAGACCCCCAACCTGCGTCCTTTTGTTTCAGCCAGGTCACATATGCACTGTCTGTGGTAACACGGACCAGCAGGCGCTAAGAGAAGAAACCCAGAAATTCTCAGGGCTTCATTTCCTCTATTCAGGTCTCTGCTGCCACCTCCACAGAAAACCACCTTCTCTAGCACCCTAGCCCAAATTATCACCCTTTCTTTCCTCTATTTGCAACACTCCTCTGCAGACCACTTAGCCTTGCCCCCATTGTGTGTTTATTAATCGGTTTGGTGTCTTCTGCCCGGAAGTCAGAAGTTGGGGCTCTGAGGGCTCACTACTGTGTAACACCTAGCACCACGCCCGCCCAGCACACAGCAGGCCAGTGCAATCAACACGAGGTAAGTGAATAACTAGTTCTCCTTAATTACTCTCCTCAGTCCTCACAGGCACAGCACACCCCTACGAAGTGTGCTGAACTATACTATCTTTATGAAAGAGACTAGACTGAAGAGACAGAACTCTACCAAGGCCAGAGACATAAAGAGGTCATATTTTGTTTGTCAAATGCCAACCAGCTATACAGTCTGGAGGAGAGATAAAAGTACACAGGGTATAAAGGAGAGCTGGTGCTAACCCCTGGTCCTCCTGTGCCCTGCACGCGGTGACTTCGCGGTCATTTCTGTACCTGGCCTCTGGCTTTGCATTTTGTTAAACAGATTTCCTTTTCAGTTTTAAGGCTAAGAATTCTTCTTAGTCACAAATGTTTGCATTTAGGGCATTTAATCACCTAAATACTATTTTTTTTTGTTACCCAGGATTGAACTCACGACCTCACACAGGCGCTTATGCTGCTGAGCTAAATCCCTAGCCCCCAATCACCTAAATACACTCTAGTATTTAGGTGATTAGAGGTCTTTAAATTTCTTAATAGAGAGATCAAAGGCTCCAATATTTATTGTGACATCTCAAGAACTCACCTAAACTGGAGGAGCAGTTGGCAAATATAATAATAAGAATGGTGACAGTTTTAGTCTTCAGTGAGGGCCTCGTCTAGGACAGCAGTTAGGTTATTTAGATAATGTACAGACAGATAAAGAATCAAGCTGGATGTGGTGGCACACACCTGTGATTCTAGCACTCAGGAGGCTGAGGCAGGAGCATCATTGTGAATTCAAGGCCAGCCTGGGGTACATAGTGAGACCCTGTCTCAAAAAAAAGACCCTCCTAAAAATGTTCATTGCAAGTTTATAAAATACGTTTTATTCTCTGGTTGATTTTAAACATTTCTGTTATGTCTCAAATTGAACAGGATAGCCTAGTGCATCCCTGAATGTTTACAAACTATAGTTACCATGAGCTGAGTCTGTAGCATCCCTGGGGAGGATCTGAGGCAGAGATCAAGCTCTTCCTAGAGTTGAAAGACATTATGGAGTTTTATAATAGGTTGCAGTTTCCCTGGGCCTCCAATTATTTTTGTTCCCCTTTGATTAAAGCAACGTGATTAGAGACCACTGGTTCCTGAACCTTTTCTGTGCCCGATCCCCTTAGATGTATCCCTCAGGTCTCCAGCCCTCCCTCCCTCTCTCTTGTAGCTCCTCCTTCAGTGAGTTAAGTTCTCACTTTAAACTACCCTAGCTGCCCTGGGTTTGGGGGACACATTGCCTATTCAGCTACTAGCTCTGACACTGAGACAAAGCACTTCTCTATAGTGTTTTTTATCTTTAAAACTGTAGTTGGGTTGTTCAATGTTAGAACTGTTGAGACAACAGTCCACCTCCAACTACAATAAGACTTTGAAGAGTGGGGTGGTGGTGCACACCTGTAATCTCAGCTACTCAGGAGGCTGAGGCCGGAGGTGACCTCAGCAATTTAGCAAACTCCTGTCTCATAATAAACAAAAGGTCAGTCAACTAATTTGAGGTTCAATAATTTGAGTGCTACTATTTAAAGTAATCTTGCCATGCATGGTGGTCCAGCACCTTGGAGGCTGAGGCAAGAGATGCAAACCTTCTAGTTCAGTCTGGAACTCAGCAACCTGTGAATATCATGTCTTAAAATTAAAAAGGGGGGGGTGCTGGGGCTGCAGCTCAATGTGAAGTCCCTGGGCTTAATCTTATGAAGAGGGGAAAAGGGGGGTATCGAATTTATTGTTTTAAGGTGTGCATTTGCCTACACATATGCATGTATAAGATCCATTATGAATGCAAATGATTTGCTAACTTGAAATCTCTTTAGAAAGCTGATTTCTAACTCACAAACTCTACCCACCTGCAAACCAATCCCCCCAGATTCCCTATTCCCAGGCTGTTCGCAGGAGCACCAATTCTGACTGAGAGACCTACACACTTTCCTTCTTGTCAATACTCGGTTACCAGATCACTGTCTCTAGTCCCTCCTACTTGGCAGGCTGAGGCAGGAGAATTACTTAAACCCAGGAGTTCAAGCCCAGCATGCTGAGAAAAAGTCTCCACTGCTTCTCAAACCTCCTCTTTACCCCAGGACATCACAGCCATTGCAGCTAGTCATTGTCTTTCACTTAACACCACACCATCCTCTTCCACAACAGGACCCCTCTTCAGTGTTTCAGACACCCCTGTGGGAGACAATCAAAAGTTTTTTGCGAAAAAGCCCCTGCATTTCTAGCCCTGCCAATCCCTGGTCACACCTTACTTTAGGCTCTAGAGCTGCTGGTCTGCAACTTTATTATGCTGTTTCATGACCTGTGGCCCATCCTGCTATTTCTTTTGCTTGGAGATGGTTAGGCACTCACTTGTATTAGGCTGGTTCTCTTTTTTGAATGTTGATAGCAGCCCATGTTTGTGGTATAAGGGGGCTCATTCAGCTTGGGGGTTTTGAATTCTCGCATTTTGTTTTTCCTTTAGTAAGGAAGATCAAACTCTGTGACCTATGCCAGGCAGGCACTTACACTGCTGAGCTACATCCCTGCTCCAAATTCTTGCATGTTTACTCCTTCCCTTGTCTCTCTTTCCCTGCTTGTCTTCCCACCTCTACCAAGATGACTTCCCTGTTTCTTAACAGGGCTCTCTTGCTTTTGCTGTTTAAGTCATTTATCTTTTGGGTCCCTCAGGTCAGAACAACTATATGATATTCAACTTTCTGTGACTCATGTACTTCACTTGGTGTACTGGTCTCAAGAGCCACCCATTTTCTCTACAGCTGCTCTGTGGTCTGTGGTGTGCACATGGCCTATTTTCCCTGTTCTCCCATCTGTGGGGGTACATACAGGCTGCTTCCATGGTGCAGCTATTGTGACCTGTGCTGCCATGAACACAGGTGTGCCCGTGTCACTGTGGTAGGGTATCTCTAGCTCCTCTAGGAAGATCCCTGGAGAGGCAGAGCTGGCTGCCTCTCACTGCCAGACTTAACTGGGGATGAGTCCAGGAACCGTTGCCGAAGGGTCCACAGCCCCAAGTTTCGGAGCTGCTCCCAAACTCTCCACCCCTTCCCAGATTGCTCCGCCCCAGCCCAGCCCCCACAGCATTACTGCCTGTGTTCTTTCTTGTCTCAGCAATGCAGTGAACCAGAGCCCAGAGCGATGAATTCTCCCACCAGGAACACACCCATGAGCTAACCCAGCACCTCAAGCTTCCTTACCAGCACCCACACCAGTAGTAGCATGGGACATTAATGGAGGAGAAACAGTTTTGAGAAACAGACCTGCTGGTGCTTGATGCCTCTGGACATTTGCTGTGACTTTGCTGTGTTTGCTGATGGGTTGAGTAAGACGCAGTGGCACAGCCAAGGCCTCAGTGATACGTAAGCTAGGTTTGTGCTAACTGCTGTATGCATACCTTAACAACATAAGGTAGATCCTGATGTCCCTACTTTTCCACATCTATTTTCACATCTACTTTTCCACAGCTAATGAGTAGAGAAGCCAGGATCAGATATGGGGGTACCATCACAGCCTATACACTGTTTTTTTGGTTTGTTTTGTTTTTCCACTGTACTATTTTTTTTTCTTTTTTTCTTTGAGGCAGGGTCTTAATGTAGCCCAGGCTGGCCCTGAACCAACTAGGTAGCCCAGACTGGCCTCCGACTCACAGTGATCCTGCTGCCTTGGCCTCCCAAGTGCTGGGATTACTGGTGTTCACCACCATGCCTGACTCCTATATACTTTTGAGCTATGTTTATTTGTTTTTAAAGATGAGCATCACATAAACAGCTAAATAAAATGTTTTGTTTTCCTTAGGATTCTCATCACAGCATCACTGGAATGTAGGAGAATAATCTAAAAATTCTAATGTCACAATGTTTAGCCAGAAATGAAGTAATGATTGTCTGTCTTGCTTAGGGGGCCTCAATGATGTTACATCAATTTTGTTGGTTTGTAGAATTGCAGATCTGTGTAGCCAGATCTGCTACGTGTAAGGGCCCCCAAACCCCTTTTACCTTGAAGAAACTCAGGACCCCCAAACCCTCTTATCCTGGAGAAATTCAGACCACTGAGACCCTGAGCTTTCCGATGCAGTTCACTATACCATTTCTAGTTTACCAGATACAAAAATCACTTTATTGTCCAAATATAACAAAATAGGGCTGTATTGGAGATCTTTACATAATAGTGGCTCTGTTGCCCATTGCTGTGACCTGTGTCAGTGCGTACTAACCTCTTACTCAAGGGAAGTTCTCACCCAATGTCGGGTGCTAACTTGTCCATCCAGCAGCCCACCAATCCTGTCCACATGGAACCCAAAGGCAGACTGTGCTGCCCTGTGGGAGAAAACTCTAGTGACTCACCTTGAATGTAAAACAATCACTGTAGCTTCGATTATTTAGAGACATTTTATTATACTGATATGTAGAGAGTTGGCTATAGTTTTTTAATGGGCTCTAAGCATTATAAAAAAGGCTAGCTGAGGTACTAATATATAATCTCTAAAGTCAACAGACAGTCCTGTTTTCTCACACAGTGTTCTCCATAGAAAGGATATAAACACAGCAGAATGTTAGAGCTAATAGCTCCAGGAATGTCAACTGGGTAGGAGCCTCAAGGTAAAGAGGCTATGACTCTCCAGGACACAAGAGTTTATATATCAAAAACCAAAACCACAGCCTCCTAAAACAATTTAGTTGCCACCTTGATTATATAAATTGAAAATTGATCCTTTTACATATATCTTTATCTCTGCAATTTACAGAGATGTCTTTCTTCCACCTGGTTAGCCAGCTCGATTGGAGCCAATCGAAGAGAGAAAGAAATACCATAGCCAGCTCTCTACATATCAGTATAATGAAATGTCTCTAAATAATCAAGGCTGCAGTAATTGTTTTGTATTTAAGGGGAGTCACTGGAGTTGTCTCCCACATCTCCCCCTTTCTTGTTTTGTAGCTCTAGTAGGGCTAGCTGTGGTTGTATGCCCTCTAGTTGTCTTTGGGTAGTGAATCTTTTATGATAGACTTTAATGAGAAAAATTATAAAGAATAGAATGAGCACACCAATTCTGATATAAAACCAAAAGTGAACCTTGAGGTATATAAATGGATTTGTTTTATGACATTAGCAAATCTATTTTAACCCTTAATTTAGGTATTAAAGGTAGCTTTTTGTTGTGACGTGGACTGCACTAGCCTCTGAAGAGCGTTTATATCTATAGTAATATTTTGATGAATCACTCTTTGTATATGTCTTTTGATCATTTTTTAAGGATGTAGGCTTTTGTTATATGACAATGAGGTGATATAAAAACATGTTATATTATAGTGACACTTTAAGCCTTGTTGTAACTGTAAGCTTTTAATTTGATCTCTCATTTATAGGACTGAAGTCTCTAGAATGTTTACTTGGCTTTGTAACTTCTATTAATCTCTCTCTGAATTTTTTAGCTCTCATCAGCAGTTTTTGTTTAATTTTCTATAAAGTGAGCAGTTTGTATTGAATGTGTTAATGTTGTGGAGCCAATAGCTGTGTTGGCTATTAAAAGAACTAGGGAAGTAATCCCTGTAATAATCAACCCAAGCATCCTCTTGGTTTGATCAAGGTTTTTACCAAGAGGGCAGTAGGCTCTGTTAGATTGACTGGAGGCCAAACTCTAGGGATCTTGTCCATGATTATTATCGTGGAGTCTTTAGAAAGAAACTCAGGTATGATATAATGGGTTAGACAACAATTAGTATATGAGGATGTATTTTGTTGTCACTTTATCATTTTATCAACAGTATATAAGGATCATAAACATATATGTTTATTCTTATATATTTATTACTCTGTAATACTATTTTTATTTTTTATTAACTGCCTGTAGATGTCTAGTCTGTAGCTGTCTTGTATGAAAAGGCAGGGCTAGCTTTTCCAAAGTGTGTTGTATGGGTCTAGCCCCGTCATTGATAGTAAGTCTAGGAATAGGAGAATTGAGGCCTCTACCTGATCATGTAATATTAGATAAGGCTTTTGAGGTTACTGTATTGTTAGAAGAGCCTGAAAAGGAAACTTTGTGTTAATCTTGACCTTTTTTTATAAGTAAACCTCTGGGACACCAGTCTATAAAGGAATAATTGAATTTGTGCATAATCTGTCTATGGTATGAATCTCTGTAAGACTGTCAAGACCCTAGCTTACCTTTTTTGAAATGAGGGGCATGAGCTAGCTACTGGAATATAGATAGGAATGGTTAGGTTTGATTTTTTTTTTTTTTTAAATTGGTACTGGGGATCAAACTCACGACTGTGAGCTTACAATCAGGTGCTTGTGCCGCTGAGCTACATCCCCAGCCCAGGTTTGAATTTTTTAACAAGGTTATCATCTGAGAGAATAGAAGTCAAGGTCAGTAAGGCAAAGCCTTTTTTTTTTTTTTTTTGCCAGTCATATCTTTTAAACCTGATTTATATGGTTAGACATATATGGGTTAGAATCTTGCCGTAGTTGAGTTATACATAAGGGAGGCTATACAAAATGAGAGGTAATATTTATTTTAGCTTGTTTTTGTAGATGTATGAAAATATGAGGGCCTGGCAGAACAGTAAATGTGGGATTTTTGTTTTTTATAGAATGGAAGATTTTTGGTGGTTTATCTATCTATGTTAAAGGTCTGAGCAGAAGTGGATTAGGTATGTAAACCCAGTATTATTTTCCCTGAACCAAAGGAATATATGTTGTAGCTGTTAGGATAACAAGCATTGTAAAGAAAAACTATCAGGGTTTGAACCAAACCCTGGCTGTTAATTAGATGGCAAGCCCCACAAACAAACAGTCTGTTGCAGGGCTTTTTAGGACCTTGGATGAGGCTCAGGTTTATTGTTTGAGGTCTTGACACATCTTGCAGGTGGGTGAGATTTTGGCCACATAACAGCTTTGATGGTTGTAATGTCTGTTAATAATCTGTGGAAATATAAGAATATTTTTGGCCCCGATTTAAAAGTGATACCGGACCATTTTAAACACCTGTTTGGAGGTTATGTCAAGCTATAGGGCCTAAGGACTTTAGAGAATGGTCAGATTTTTGTCCCCAACATATTACAGCTGGCAGCAAATCAGAATCAGAGTTAGGGTTTATAAAATTTAAAATATATGCAATAAAATCTAAATAAATTTGAGGAGAGTTTTGACCCTCTATTTTTTTGTTTTTGTTTGATTAATTGACCTTTTAATTTAAAACGAGTACACTTAATTATTGTCTGACCTTTGGGATTATAGGGTATCCTTGTGAAATGCTTTATATTTTAGTTATCAGAAAAACACTGAAAAATTTTGCTAATACAGGTATGACCAATGTTAGATTTTATGTTAGTAATATCCTTAGATTAACAAAGGCTGATACACAATGATGTATGATATGTTTGTTTACCTGAACGACAGGTAGGATGGAAGCTATCTATAGAGGCACGAATATATTTAAGCTTGTTATTATTTATGAGGTATAACAGGTTAGCTGTAAAATCTCTGTGATTATAATAACTCTGTTGAGGAACAGGCCCAGAAATAATTTTACAGGCAAAAATATAGTAACACAATTTGTCTAGCCTGTGCTATGGTAATTTTAAATGTCTTTAATAAAGGTTTAGAAATATGATAAAAAAATTTATAGGTTTGTCTTGAATTATTAAAAATGGAAGCCAGATTTACCAGAGCATCTGCAGTATAATCACCAAATGACAATGAATTTGGGGGATTAAAATAGGTTGTAATAGGAACACTAAGGAATTGAGCAGGTTTTTTTGGTGGGGGGGATACCAGGGATCAAACTCACAACCTCACACTTGCCAGGCAGGCGCTTAAGCCACTGAGCTAAATCCCTGGCCCCTAAATGGGGTGGTTTTAATGAATATATCCCACAGCACTTTTAAAATTACTTGTAATAGTGTGGGCTTGAATTGACTACATTGGTGTTAATAAGATCTCTAAACTTTTTGCAAAGAAGTACCAAATGTTTCTATCATAAATCTAACTTTAGCTTTATGTTGGTTAACTGAGGGCACAATGAGTGATGTTACTATGCCTGTCTGGCTATCGTGGCTGACATAAGGTGAGCCTGAACCTAGCAAGGCTGGGAGGCGGGTCTAAGCAACCAAGTATGCTTCCATGATTGGCTGTTTATTACAGTGACATCAGTTTTTATGTTTAGCAATGTAGTAAGAGCTTTGTCAATTAATTTGTTTGAAGTGAAATACCCTGGGAAAAACAAAGTTTATTGCTTAAAGGCTTGTTTTTAACAGGTTTATTTACAGGGTTAAGGGCAGGAGTGGCAATTTTTATGGAAATCAAAATTGGCTTTTTTATTCCTAAAGAACAAATGTAAGGATCCCCGGGTAAATCTAATTTTGCTGATTGGTTTGATGGACCAGGCAAACTAGGGGTGCAGAGAGGTTGTTGATAGCCTGATTAGGACTGGAAAAAACTATCTTAAATGGTTTTGAATTATTGGAGTATAGGCTTTGAGGTTTCTTACCTTTATTGAGGTATTTTGTTTTTTTCTAAGGGTGTATCACTTTTATGAAATCATAGATTTACAATGTTTTTTGTTAGTGAAACCCTTTTATATAACGTGGACACAGACTAGATGTAGGCTGAGTAGTTAAAGGGATTGGCACCTTTAGAGATGTTGTATAGTTTTGTCTAGTATTTTTTTTTGTTATAATTAAAACATTTGATTACATTTAATCTATCAGTAAGGTGTTGGGATATAGCCTGTGTTATGAGTACTGAAGCATGGGTGGTGGATCTAACATTTTGGCATGTTTGAATATAAGTGGATAAATCTCTAGTGTAAAGGACTGATGTTACGGCTCCTTTGTAGCCTTTATTAGCATTGTTATATGTTAACTGATGAAGGATAATGTTAGCGGTCTCCTCATGAGAGACCTGTCTATGTATTGCTTTTTGTAATTTAGCTATAAACTGTGTCTAAGTTTTTGTAGGGCCTTGTAAAATTTGGGTAAAGGATTTATGAGGTGTATCATCTTTTGGGACAGAAATCCTTGCTCGATATAGTAGCTCTTTACATTGCGTGAAAAGAAGAGGCGGGGCTTGCGCTTGAATCTTAACGTCAGCGTATTGTCCCACGCCAGACAGCATTTCTTGTGTTATGGCCTGAATGTTTTTATCGTTATTGTCCTGATTATTTTGTGTTTGTTCTGAAATCAATGTCCTTAACTGTAATTCAAAATGTAGAAATTGTGCGGGCCAAAGACATGTGCGAGCTAGGTGAGTCACATCCCTTGGCACCATCTGAAAACCTTGAATTATGTTGTTTAAACAACCCAAGGTGTAAGGAGCCTGAACCCCATTATCGAGGACACTCTTAAGTATTTTGAGTAGGAAATTAAAAGCAATATGTGTTCCACATTTTTTGTGGGATTATTTGAATTATTATCTTTAGTTACTGGGAAACACATAGCCTGAGCACGGACTGTGTCAGGGTACCTGAGTTTTTTTGTGAGTGGGGAAGCCCGAGGCATGCTGTGATGTGTCTGTGGTATAGGGAGCGGGTGGAGCTGTAGGAACCACAGTCGCAGGCTCCTAGTTGGTTGTGCCGAGTGAAGCTGCTATGTAAGTACATTGGAAAGATCTCGTCTTTTTTGACGAATATCTTTGTGATTATCTTGTAACAGTGAGCTCACTTGATTTTTTGTATTTTTAAAATGGCCTTATTTATCTCTCTCAACTCGTTTGGAGGCATATTACTGTAGCAATCTGAATTATTTGTTTTTGTTACTTTAGGGCTCTTTTCTCATTTAATTGCCTTAGCCATTAGTTTGTCTTTTGTAATGGAAAGTTGATGGTGGTCGGTGTCTTTTTTTAAGTTAATTTGCAAGGACCTGAGAGCTATTTTTACTAAATTAAAGGTAGCTATAGTTTCAAGGTGGAGTTATTTATTTTTTATTTTTGTGGCTTCTTGAAGGGTTTTATCTATGTTACTTTAAACTCTCATATCAAGTGTACCAGCTTTGGGGAAGGAAGAGTAGAATATAGCTATTTGTTGGGACAGTTTAAAACTTTTTTAGGTGGTACCGTAATGTTTGCATCTTTTAATCATTTTAAAATTTGTCAGGCAAGGTCCAGTGGGTTGTCTCCTGGATGATGGTTGGTTTTTGTGTTGTGAAGGTCCTGTGTTCCACCCCACGTTGGGCACCAAATATTGTAATCTTAAATACTGTGTATAGTCATCTAAGTATTGTAATCCTCTTTTTAGTTTTTTTTTTACAATCTAAAAGGTTATGTTTGTAATCTCATTGAAACATCATTGGAATCTCAGCAAGTTAATTTTAATCTACCGCCGCCAGTGCAACCCACAGCAAGAGTAAAAATACTAAGACATATTTTAAGTTAAGGGCAGCCAACAGATCTTAAGTCTAATCCCCATGAGGATGTGTGGACAAAGGCCCTGATCTTAGATTTACTATTTTATGAAGAAGGGCGGTGGCTCAGGGATGAGTGACAGTGATGACAAAAATTATGTAACTTGAGCTGGCTAACCAGGTGGAAGAAAGACATCTCTGTAAATTGCAGAGATAAAGATATATGTAAAAGGATCAATTTATATAATCTAATTTAGGTAGCAACTAAATTGTTTTGGGAGGCTGTCATTTTGGTTTTTGCTATATGAACTCTTGTGTCCTGGAGAGTCATAGCCTCTTTACCTTGAGGCTCCTACCCAGTTGACATTCCTGGAGCTATTAGCTCTAACATTCTGCTGTGTTTATATCCTTTCTATGGAGAACACTGTGTGAGAAAACAGGACTGTCTGTTGACTTTAGAGATTATATATTAGTACCTCAGCTAGCCTTATTTATAATGCTTAGAGCCAATTAAAGAAAAAAAATACCATAGCCAACTCTTTATTATACATATCAGTATAATAAAATGTCTCTAAATAATCAAAGCTACAGTGATTGTTTTACATTCAAGGGGAATCACTAAAGTTGTCTCCCACACTGCCCCAGGGGCCGACCCCACCGGCTGGCTCAGGTTAGCATTGTGTGCAGCTCACTCAACCAACCACACCTTCCCTGACTTCTGGAAGGTGGAAGGCACTATGGTAAATTGGCCATGAATGAACTCGTCAAAACAGATTACAGCTCAACTCACAGGACCATAATACTTTTACTTTAAAAAAAAAAAAACTATAATCTTTCAGGTCAGTTCCAAAAAATGAGAAAACAAAAAAAGGCATTACTATTAATAATCTGTCTGGCAGCACTTCTGGCCAATTCAGCCAAGATGTCTTTCAACGACAATGGACTGCAGATGAGGTTAAATACTGCTGGACTGTGGGAATGTGGTCCCTGGGTGTTCAGGGACTGTCTGCTCCTTTCTGGAGGAGAACATTTTTACTTCACATCAACTCTCACTTCAGTCTAATTCTGCTCCCTGTGTTGCTGTTTCATAATAGAGCAAAGCATGCTCCTATTTTCAACCAGAGAATTTTCATTTCAAATCTCTAAAATGCTTGTCTTTTATATTTCCTTTCTTCTGCTTGTGTGCTGAGGGTGAAATCCAGGGTCTCACACAAGAGAGGCAAGTACTCTACCACCATCAGCCTCTACTTATTAGAAAAATGTTAGCTGGGAGGTGGAAGCAGTTTAGTGAGGACTCAGAGTGTTATCATTACTATTATTTTTGCTAAACCTTACCCTTTGTGCTTTCTGCTCTATTTTTGAGACAGCATCTGACAAAGTTATCTGGGCTGGCCTTGAATTTGCAATCCTCTTGCCTCTCTCCACCTCTGAGTAGCTGGACTTGCAGTGGGTAACACTATGCCTGGCTGCTGGAAGTATTATTTAGGAAATACTTTGGTGAGATATTGCATCTTTAGAATTTGAGAAGTTGAAGTTGTTTAGAGACCCCAACAATATGGTTTAATAACCTTTATAATAGGAGCCACAGCTCAATAAAAAGAGGAGGCCCAAGCAGCTTGTAGAAGAAGCAGCTTCCTGCCTTTCCAAAAACCTTTAATATGCCTTTCCCTACCATGTGACTGACTCCCAAGAATGCTCGTCATGAAGGATGGCACTTTTTAATACCATCATACAAATTAAAATCTACAGAAAAATGCCAGTTTCTTATGCAGAATAAACATGATGATCACATTCATATACGTAAATATACATAGATATTTCAGATCCTTGAAAGTCTATCATGTTGACATCTAGACATTATGATGCTTGTGCTAGATAATAATGAATTTAATTGACAATGGAATTATGAGAGGAAAAAGAATTTAAGGTGACCACTAGTGCCTTATCAGGACCAAAAACTTTCTGTGCATCCCAAGGTAAATATGTCCTATCACCATCAACATTGTCAAGAGCAATAGGAGAATGTAGCCTGGAGTCCACATTAGAAGCCTGCTAACAGGGGGGGCAGTGTATGGCTTTTGCTTGGTAGCAGACTGGCCTGGGGGCAGCTCTTGTCTGGAGTAGTGGAGGAACCAACAGTTAATATACAGAATGGCCTGGCAATGAATGGGTATTTACAGTTTTCTGAATTTTTTCTAGGTGGTCTTAGTTCTTAAAGGGGATTCTAGGACCTTCCTAACTAGGGTACTTACTAGGCATGATTTTTAAAAAGTTATTTCTATGCTCCTTTCTACTTCCAGCAACTAAGAGCCCATGCTCTACACTGGAATGTATTTTTAAGGCAGATGGGGAAAAAGAACCACGTCTCAGATGTCTTTTCTCTTATTTTTTTCCTTCTCTGTAAGATTTTTCCTTATGGAGCTTTCAGTTTTAGATTTCCATAACCCCTTAATGCAAAACAGGCTAAGAAGGGTAACCCATGTAACAAACCACATGTTGCTTTGCTTTTCTTTTTCTGAGGAGGAAAACGCTAGCGTATAAGAAGAGTGTGCAAACTTAGCAGTTAAACTGAAATTAAAGATGTTTTAAGAGTTTCTTCACCCTAGTCTTGGCCATCTTGTAATATTTTAAAATATAAATGGAAACATATGATTATGATAAACTCTGATTCTACTTAAAAGCAAACAGAAGACATTAAATCCACGGATAACAGTTAACTGAATTAATTTTGACTTATGGGGCAATCAGAATATTTTCACCTGGGCCAAAGATAAGAGACACAATAAAAAATTAACTTGAAGCATTTCACTGTGAAATCAACACTAGTGCATTTTGAGCCCAGGATTAACAGCTTATTTCTGGACTCTAGAAGATTTGTGTAAATTATTAGAAAATTTTATGGCTCAGTTCAGCTGTAAAAGGGAAGTACTGGCTGACAACACTTCACACCTGTTACTCATCTAGTAAAATCCTGGGCTTAGTTCCCCCCACCTGGGACAAGCATGTTCGGGTGCCCTCACCACATTTTACACAGGGGATGGATTCTTAGGAGCATCATATGGTAAAGAAACTAAGAGACCTGGAAATCCTTGGAATGGTCCCAAAATAGACTATTGCGATTGTCTTAGTTAGTTTTCTCTCAGTGCTGAGCAAAATACCTGATACCCAAAGTTAAAGGAGGAAAAGTTTACTTAACTCACAGTTTATAGAGGTTTTAGTTCATAATAGGCTTGCTCCAAGGCAGGGGGACATCATAGAGGAGAAACAGTTCATAGTGGGCAGAAGGCAACAAAGCAAGGGGTAATCACAATTCTTTTTATCCCTTACATTTTATCCAGGCTACTCAGGGTAGGTAGCACTCATACCCTTAATTCTTATGCCCCTTGAATCAATTCCAGAGCACACAATTTAGATGCAGCTACCTCTGAAAAAGCCCTACCTATGATCACGTGAGGCTCTGGAGGAACATCTAGACATAAGCCATAACAACGATACAGATCTTAGCTAAAGCTGCCATACAGTGCCATCACAAGGTGGTCTGAGCACTTCGGTGCACACATATACACGAGCACACACTACACCTGTTTGAGGAAAATATAGAAGACATTATGAAAGCTCATTTTTCTTCTGGGTCTTACAGTCAGAGAAAATGTAAAGGCACAAAAACAATGCACACTGGGTATTCCTAGCTGCTAGGGTGGTTCTCAGCTGTGGGGACCCCTGCTGTACCCCTATACCTGCCTTCTACCCTAACTCAACTCATTTAATAATGAGACAAATGCTAGACAGTTGGGGCTTGAGGTCTTTTCAGACTCAGATACCCCTCCTAGGGGTCCTCCTGCCAGGAAGTCCCCTATAATCAAAGGGTGCTGCTGGTGATGGTGGTTATTTAATGACGTACAAAGGGGATTCTTGGGAAAAAGAAATTTGAAAGAAAATGTAGCTTAAATTCTAAGTCTATGGCAAAAAATAGGGTATGAACTCCACTTGCTCAGTCAGTGGATCTGAGGAGTGATAAATGATAAATGGCCAAGGAACATCAACTCTGTTCTTGACTTAATCTTCCCCTACGCACACACTGAAGATCAACCGAGAGCCTCCTGCTTGCTGGGCACAGGCTCTGCCACTCAGCTGCTTCCCAGTGTTGCCGGTTTTCAGGGGGTGAGGTGTGAGGAGAAGCACTGGAGGAAAAGTCTCCACCATAAAGTATGAGACACGTAACGAGGTGGCAGTTGCAAGCTGGGAGCAGCTCGAGGAGCTTGCAGGCCCAGCTCCTGGGTGTGGCTCCCAGGCTCTGAGCCAACCAAGGCAACTTGTCCTTCAGGGAAATGTGGGGGCAGAGAGAAGGACGCTGCTCAGCTGTAATTCCAGGTGGCTTTAAGACTACGCTGGCTGGGAACCAAAGGGTATCTGCCTCCAAATGAGCATTAAGTGGGCAGAAAATGTGAATGGGATAGGGTCACTATGAAGGGGCCTCTTCCAATGGGGGGCCCTGGAGCCACGGGGTACACAGTGGTTGCCTGGAAACACTGTATGAGGCTGGTGTGTGAGCCTTCCTTGGGTGTGGTCAGGGCACTAGGGTGCTAAAAGAAGTACTGCAGCTCAGAACTAGCAATCTTTCCAAGTTTGAGGTAGTGCTGTCCCTCTGTTCTTTCTCTGTCTCTTTCTACTTAACACTTTAAGTTGCTCTCCTGGCTGAGTGGACTCTATGGTTCCTCAGTCTGTGAAATTAAAAAAGGCCAGTTCATAGCTGTGGGGTTAGAATCCAGCATGACCACAAAGGGTCCACTCTGGGATGTATCCATGTAGTCAGATGAATGTGTGTGTCTGTGTACAATGTTTTGTGGGCTGGAGGCCAGTGATTCAGTGAAGGTGGAATTTTTTGTCATGCACAGATATTCTAAAAAAGTCTACTGAAGAGATTTAAAAATTCTGTTTATAGCTGGGTATGCTGGTTTACACCTCTATAGTTCCAGCTACTTGGGAAGCTGAGGCAAGAAGAGCTATTCGGCTCCAGGGTTCTGGGCCAGTCTGGAAAACAACAAGAGGACCTCATTTCTTAAAAATAAAACCTTTTTGTTTTGTATGTTTATATAATGAGACAACAGTATTTCCTACTAGATATTATAGGTATGAGTTAGGTTATTCTTTTATTAATGGCACTCAAACAGAAATTGATGGTAAGCTTGTTGGCAATACAAGAATGACATGAATCTTACTAAAACGTGCAGGTTTAATTTTTAGATAGTGACTGTGATTTGTAACTGAGTTTTGGAACCACTTGTCCACCAATAGCTTACACTATAGTTAACTGCTGCCCTTAGAAAGTGGATCATTTGTAGAATACAAATACCTGGGGTTGGTGAATGCCAAATTCTGTTAGGACACATGTAGTCATGTGAGGGAATCTTGGAACTCTTTTGGGAGAAACTTTGAGAAGATAACTGTGGCCGAAGGGACCTGACCTGCCCTAGTTAAGATGTCCTGCTCTTTAAACACACTAGCTGGAACCCATTTTTGCTGTACGTTGGGGAACTGATTTGAATTCACAAAATCTGAAATTGATGACTTCTCAAAGATATTTGTGGAAGGGGTTAAGCAAAGCCTGAAATTTAAAATTTAAGACTGTAAAGTCACTTCACCATCTAATATCTAAACACATTATGAGGAGGGGACATATACTGCTTAATTTTAATTATGCATAGATTCTGAAATTTCAGCACATTTCTGGGGCATAAGCTCCATTTTGCAAAGGTGTTGAGGGCACGTTGGCCCAGGGCTGTGCATGAGCTGCTGTGTTTCCCGGACAGCATGGGAAGGCCACCGGCAGCTGCTGTCCTCTGACTGCTGAGTATCCCTCATGGCCCATCACACTCACAGCAGGCCGATCACATGCATTTAGGGGACAAGGGGTACTTGCTGAAAATACTAAGTACATGACGTAATAGACAAAGTAGAGAAACGATCAAACTCACGTGCTTACAGACAAAAGGGTGAAGTTTGGATTTTTCTGGACTAAACTTCTGCTTGCTCACTGGGACAGTGCTGTCTTAGCTAGAAAGGTGTCCCACAGCTTGCTTTCTGCCCCTGAATGACCGCTGATGAACGATTCATCTGCTTGCAATTCTATCTCTCGCCTTTCTCTTATAATCTTTTCCCTTTCTTCCTGTGCCAGTTCTGCAGCTCTTCTCTTGCTCAGTGTTCTGATTTGTTTTATGGCATGTAATAACTTTTCTTAAGCTATTATTATCATATTACTATAAGGAAGGATTTTGGAAGAACTAACCTCAAATCCCCACCACACCATCAACAAAGGTTGCCTCGAGGGAGCAGGCTGTCCAGCTTCAGTGATGCTGACTGACAGTCCTGAAGCCAGAGCATCTGTGTGGATTGAACACAGAGAAACAGGAGGCTATGACCAGTCTTGTGACAGGTGAGTCATAAGCTTATCACTGGCCTCCATTTCAATATTGGCAGTACTAATTTTTCCTCATTAGTCAGAGGATAAGGTAAGTATGTATGGGAAGACAGGACACACAGTAGGGTGAGATTACAATCCTGTTCCTGCACGCTCGTTACCAGGATGTGAAATGCTGTGATGTCAATCTCACTGGAATTAATCCCTCAATTTGTCGCTTTTGAGTTTGACAAAAGTTTGCTACATAAACATATGACAGTGAAAGTGTATTCCAATGGTCACAGAGTTACCGCTTTTACACTTTTGTAAACTTGTGCAGAGACCACCCTTCTTGTATAATAGTTACAGTGGAAAATGAAAAGTATGGTGAATGCAGCTCTGAACAGGAAAAGGGGGAGGGTGGAATGAGACTAAGTGTTTTTACAAAGGATTCTCCATCTTACACTACTGCTTTAGGGCACCATGAACTTTATTATATTGCAATAATCTTAGCACAACATACTTTCCTAGCAGAATATCCTGTACTATTACCTTAAACTTTTTTGGCTTAAAAATGCATGTATGCCTGAGCATTATATGTAATGTAATTCCCACAAATGAGCTACTGTTTGGGAAAAAAAAGAAAGGCAAGTGGTAATAAATCTGTAAATCCCTACTGCAGTTCTTAGGATAAGCTTTATTGGTCTGGGCTCAACAGTTTTATACATAGGCATATAACATCTACCAACTTAGAAATTCGTCAGTGGGACTCATGGATAAAGGAGTGTTTCATAAGCGGTTTTACTCTTTAGAAGTTCAGAGCAAAAAGGGAGAGAAATTCGTTTCCAGGGAAAACTTGCGGGAAATGTCTCAAAATCTCCTAGCTTCAAACCCAGACAGACAAGGAGGGCCCAGCGGAGTGGGGAGGAAGGGGAGGCACAGGTATGGCAGGGTCGGGATCCCAGTGGTTGGGGTCCCTTTCTGTTTTTGGCTGGAAGATCTTTCTTTCTCTCTAGAGCTCACCCACAGAACCGAGATGAACTCTAAACTCTACAGGGTGTGAAGCTCTGAGAGACTCTGGATCCTTCCATCTGTAAAACCTAGCAACAGGCATTAGCCATCTACACCCGGAACAACTGCTCTGTCTCCTCCAAGGCGCGCTGCGGCTCTGAGCACCTAGTGCTGCCCGCAGGATTGCGGCCTGGGTCAGCAGAGACTGGAGCACAGCCCCAGGTTTGCTGCCTCCTCAGGTCCCACTGTGCTCAGCCCAGGAGGAAAAGCCCAAGGCCTTAACCCCACATTCCCATCTCACTGGTGGCTCTCCCCTCTGCAATGGAAAGTTCTATTTTGGGAAACTCTCCAGAGATGCATCTAGGCTGAAAGTGTACTAGGACATAAAACATGGATATGCTCAAAGAGCTGTTGAAAAAGGAAGATGAAACTCTTCCCTTAGAGCGTACCTTGGAATAACGTCCCAGAGGACTGTTGGTATCAAAAAGAACATTCCACGTTCTCTGTTACTTTCCTGCCCCATTCCATTCACCTCACTAGGTGTGCTGTCTGTGGCCTCAGTTGGGCTGGAAGACACATAGGATCCTGGGTGCTGTGCTCAGTACCGCATCAGAAGGCTAGTTTAGCAGTGATCACCAGCAGGTACAGGACAAAGGTTTACTGGGTGGCTGAATGATGAATCTATAGATTTCTGAGACTATCCAAAATGTGAACACTCAGGGCTTTAGGATGTCAGTTTAAAAAAGTACTTATTTTCCTGATCTACCAATGGCCTCCACAAAGAAGTTACTCAGGCCATTTGATATGAAGGACAATCAAGGTCTTTTTTTGCTTGCTTGTTTGAAGCAGGGTCTAGGTAGCCCAAGCTGGCCTCTAGCTCTCAATCTTTCTGCCTCGGCTTCCTCAGTGCTGGGATTTACAGGAGTGTGGCACCAAGTCTAGCTCACCAAAGATCATTTTAAAGACAGAAAATAAAACATTTTCTTGAAAAAGATCTTTAATTGAGGTTAATTTATTTTTTATTCCTGGCATAATTAACTGTTCCATGAGTAATATAAACGCTGTTTTCTCCCAAATGCATATTGAGAGGGGCAATTGGAAGGTTTGCATCTTTATCAAAAAAAAGTCCACTGTGTCTGTTACCACAGGAGTGCGGCCCCCAAGAACACTGGCCTGCCCTGGTAAGAGGTGTGATCAGAACACGAAGCCTGCTTACCTGTAAAGCCTCTCCTCAGTTCAAAGCATCAGTTTCATGCCAGGATCCCAGGTCTTATCAGTTGGCTCTCAAAGTCCTACCACTGTAAAACCAGGGACCCTCTGGCTAGCCGTTCAATGGAACAATAGCCAAACTTCAAAGGAAGCAGTCACAGCACAAGGATGCCCAAGGATCACTCTTCCCACGGCAAAGGCTGGGAGTTGAGGCTGATGTGCCTGCCTTGCCCTGGAAGTGCACAAGGGCTGTGTTCCCATAAAGTCAGGAAACTTCCTTTCAAACATCATCTCTCCTCAACTCAACTCTGTTGGAGCAGAAGATCAGGTCTTGTTCTTCTACCAGGACGATGTGGCTGCCAGAGGAAGGGGAGCTGACTTCAGGGGCTGCATCTGTAGCATGTAATGGGGGCCATGTGTTCACGTGGACTTGGAAGATGTGGACAGTGAAAGACTGTGCTGGCTTTCAGGATGCAAAAGGAAGGTCTGCAGGTATGAAGTTAGCAGGAAGCAGTGCGCCAAATCCCCTTGAAGGCTCTGGTGCTGGGGTGAGAGCTCTGATCTCTTGGCCTTAAATTCTCACCAAACCAAAACCAAAATCTACTTTTCCCAAGCAAGTTCCATAAGAGAAGGGATACAGATGCTAGAATATCCCTGAAGAGGGAAAGGCTTACCCTGGAGGTTCCTAGCCATTTCCTGGAGGGGGATGTGTACTAGAGACATCTTTAAAAAGTATTTCACAGAAACACAGGGAATAATAGTATTATTTCAAAGAAGAGCAGGGAGTTTGAATGAGGTCTAGCTTGATATCTTTAGGGTCAAAGATTTACTTGCAAGGTTTCATTTTTCAAAGTAAGTTTGTGCTTTGTACACCCCAAGATGCCAAAGATGTTTCTAAAATAAGCAAACAACTTCCCATTATTATAGGGAAGGCTTTGTCCTTGCCAAGGAGCCTGGCCTTGCGGAGGACCTAAGACTGTGAGCTCCCCAGGTTAGAGTCTGTATTGATTCTCCTTTATACCATCAGCCCACCCCTCTCAGGGTTTGCTGTTCCATTAACCTTGCCCCAGTTCTCAGCAGTTCCTACCTCTGCTTCAATCCCAATCATGTGCTTGGATGCTAGACAGGGTGGTTTATTATTAAACCAAGTAAAGAGTTCCAAAAAGGTACCCACAGAGAGGCATGGATTTTCTTGTCAAGAGGTCATCTTAGTGGCTGGCAGTGTAGCTCAGTGGAAGAGTATTTGCCTACCATGCACAATGCCCTAGGTTTGATCCCTGGTACCACCAAAAAAAAAAAAAATGGCAAGCATTTTAGTATGCTTATTATGTGTTCACCCTATGCAAAAGTGCACCCTCTACTGTGTCTACCTTACACTCTTCATCTGTCATTCCAAAGTTATTAAGTTTCGTAGTACTTATTGTCATCTTGTAATCCTCTTTGTGCCCTTTCATTTTCTCTCTCTCTGCATCTTTGCACATCTCCTTAGAAAAATTATGACACAATAAAACATAGACACAATCTCATTATACAAGAGGGAGCGATTCACTTTAGCATATATGGTAGCCTGAGATGATAATACTCCAACATTCATTTAGTGCTTTTCAAAATCCTTTGAGGCCTCATCACTGCAATAAAACAGTGCAACAGCAATGCATAGAGATATAGCCCCAGATCATGAAACATCGCTGTCTAATAAAAACAATTAGTTTCAGGTTGCGCCAACTGAAACTACAGTTTCTATTCCAGGATTTTAAACTCTTATTTTCCTCACTGCACATTTTCCTCTGTGTGTGCTTGTGTGTAAGTAAATGATGAAACCCCACCAGTTAATTCTCTTATCTCACAGTTCTTCGGTGAAAGATTTTATTTTTTTTGTGTGTGTGACTAGCTTGTCAACATTCCCATAAGAATAATTACACAAACATAGCTCAGTTGTTACAAAAGAATGATTTCATAAAGGCATGCAGACCAACAGAAACCCCTGGGGGAAACTCATGGTCTGCTGAGCCAGAATTAAATCTGGATACTCTATGTATTATATGCTGTCAGAGGGCTTGTGAAACTGACAGATTTACTAACTCAGCTCTTGGAAGGCTGAGGCAGGAGGATCACAAGTTCAAATCCTATCAAGGCAATTTAGACCTTTCCCAAAATAGAAAATAAAAAGAGTGGGGAATGTAGTTCAGTGTCAAAGAAATATTTCCAGGATGCACATTTCTTGAAAAAGAAAAAAAAATGCATCTTAACCCCTCCTCCCTAAAAGAACAAACTGCTTCTCTCTTTTGACCTATCTCACTTTTTATTTCCTTTTAAATGTGATTTTATCAAAATTAGCAAAAAGTTCTAAAAGGCGTGTCTGCAAAACAGCTCTTCCTACTTTTTCTGCTTTACTGCTTCCTGAAGACAGGCATGCTTACTTCGTCATGTCTCTCTCCAGAGAGCACAATGACAGTACTGTCCCGCACTGCTTTTCCCTTCAGCATCTTCCTCTCCCAGGTACCCAGGCATTCAGGGTACCAGGGAGGGCAGGCATTCAGACCTCACGAGGTGTGTGAAATGGCTCCATTCACCCTTCTCTTGGCCTCAGATGCTGTCTGGGAGAGCACTGACTTCTGAGGCCACCCTGATTTCACCTTCGGGTTCCCCAAGTGTCAGTCACTCTGCTGACTTCCCAGTGCGCAGCGTTGCTGTTCTGACTTTATTCTTCACAGAAAACCTGATTCTCCTTTCTCTGATGCTTTGGAGACACACCTTCCCAGGATTTTAAAATGATCTCATGACAGACACTGATATTAGTGTATTCAAACACTGCATACAGGGCCCTCGGTGGGCCTTCCAATCCACAAATACACATCCTGGGAATATTTCTTTGACACTGAACTTCCCTTAGTTTTCTCCTGCTATTTAGATGCTGGGCTGCAGGACTGGGACTGGACTTCTGATTTCCTCACCTTTTTGTTCCTTTTCTTTTTCTTTCTTTCTTTCTTTCTTTCTTTCTTTCTTTCTTTCTTTCTTCTTTCTTTCTTTCTTTCTTTCTTTCTTTCTTTCTTTCTTTCTTTCTTTCTTAACTTTTTGGTACTGGGGATTGAACTCACAACCTTGTGCTTGCCAGGCAGATGCTTATGCCACTGAGCTAAACCCCTGGCCCATACATTTTTTTTTTTTTTTACTTTACTTTCTAGGACATTTCCCATCTTGCACCTTCTGGTAACCTGGATGTGGTGGTCAATGCCTGTAATCTCAGCTACCAGGAGGCTGAGTCAGCCTGGTCAATTGAGCAAGACTCTGTCTAAAAATGAAAGATAAATAAAGGTTGGGGCATACCTCTGCGGTAGAGCATCCCTGGCTTCTATCCTCAGTAATGCAAAAAATAAAGCAAAACTTCTAGCAAATTGTTTCAATCTCTTCTCTTATATATATTTATACATATATTTATATATCTATGTATATACTATACAGATTATATATATATATATATATATATATATATATATATATATATGTATATATATATTTGGGGGGGTGTGTGTGGTGGTGGTGGGGTATTGGGTATCAAACTCAGGACCTCACACTTGCCAGGCAGGTACTGTGCCACTGGGCTATATCTCTGGCTCCTCATATATTTTTTCAATATGAAAAAGCAATTTATTGGTGAAATTTCACCTATTAATCTAAATGCAAAATGCCTAAATTAAACATTTATCAATACAACTGCAGAATTCATTTTATTTCTTCAAAGCTTTTGTCCATTAAGTTTCCTTTTCTGTATAAGTCTACAGTCATTTAGAGTGTAAATATCTTTTTTCTCAGATGTTAATTATATATACACACATATATTATTAATCATATTAACATACACCGAATTTTGTAAATATATACATATATATTTAGATATTTTCCCTCGATGTTCCTATTTTTACTGTTCTCTTCTCTGTCATTTCATGTAAAATATTTCTTACACTGATGATCTTTTGCTATCTATTCATATTTAAGAGGGAGACACTGAAAAGCCAACCGTACGTTGCGGCAGGCTGGAGCAGGGAAATGCCTGAGTCTACCTTCCCTGCAGACTAGGATGACCTAGGTTGGAAACCCTGGAAGTCTGCATCTTCAGCCACCCCTCTCCCTACCCGGGATACCCAGATGCCCTAGCACACCAGATGCTCTTCCGGAGTCCTGCCAAAGGCTGGCAGCCAGCTGGATGTGTGGGGGGGCCAAGCTGAAGTGGGTTATCTGCATCTTCTGGTTGGGGCTCAAGGGCCACCCCCAGCCGTGCTCTGTCTGTTGTCAAGAGAACCCCTATTCTAGCCTCAGAAACGACAGGCCTCCTGGAGCCTTTTGAGGATTCTACAGTAGAAAGCGGACTTCTTCTGCAACTCTCCCTACTCCAGACCCCCAACCTGCCTCCTGGGGTCCTCGATGTCCATTACCAACTGCGAGCTTCCGGCCTCTAAAGGTCACTGTTTTTTTCTGATTTTTCATTCTTTCCATCTTTGCGAGTTCTATCTTTCTACAAAATAATTCACTGTTATTTTAGTGAAAATGTGAAGGGGGACCGAGTTAATGCATGCAGTCAATCTGCTGTGTTTAACTAAAAGTCCCTGCTCCATTTTCTCCCTATGAGGGTCTAAGGCCCTGGTCACATACCTGCCCCAGGCCCTTCCTGACTCAAGTTCACTGTGCATCCTCAGATCTGGGTCTGAAGGAAAGAAAAGCAATTTCAGTTGCTAAAAGGCAAAGTGTCATTAAATACATACATAATTAGGTGCTTAAAAAGGAAGAATATTTCCTTTGGTAATCTGAATGATTTTTTTTTTCCTAACAGATGAGTTTATTTCTGTCAGATAGCCATACATTTCCGGAGTTCAAAAGAAGAATTAAAAAGTCTCAGAATATCTCTGTAGACCTGAGTTATGATTCCAAAACCAACAAAATTTAAAACCCAGTCTAATGCAACGTCTTTGTTCCATTAGCAAAGACTGGTTTCCCTGCCGGAGTTGGCTGAGGTAAACACATCCAATGTTTTTGAGGACTGGTATCTTGATAAGTGCTATAGTCAGTTGGCTGCCAAAGAGGAAGATTTTTTGCCATATCCTGGAGAATTTCTTAGTTTTTTAACTGAACTGCATTTCCCTAATAAGTACAAATAGTAAATGTACAACTCGCTGAAACTCATATGTCGTGGATTTTTTTTTTTAACAAAGCAAAGTTATTTGAGTTCTGACACTAACAACAGCTGCTAACTTAATTTGAAACTGGTAAAAATAGCTCAGCAGTGCTTAATTTTCCTATATTTGTTTCTTGCATCTGTGTTCCAGTTTTAAAACTGAAACACGATTGAATTCACCTAAAGAGAAGATACAAGATGAATTTCAATCCTTTTTTTTTTTCTTTTTGAGACAGGGTCTCACTATGTGGTTCAGGCTGTCCTTGGATTTCTTTGTAGCCCAGGTTGGTCTCGAACTCACAACAATCCTCTTGCCTCAGCCTCTCGAGTGCTGGAATTACAGAAGTGTGCCACCATGCCTGGCTTGATCCTATTTTTACTTGAAACTGTGTTAATATTAATGTCCAACGACACAGTCCTTGAAAATATATGTCAGCATCTACTGGTTGAAGCAGACATCACATACCTTCTACTCCCCAGAGCATTCGCAAACATATTCTGACACCAGTCATCGATTGCATTTATTAATTCAAAAACTACAAACAGTACGATAAGGTTATAATGCAGGTATCAGGTAAGTTTTCCACATCACTAAAGGAAGTAAAGATGAAACACCCCTGGCTTGAGAATTGATTAATTTTCTGTTTCATGTAAGGAAAGTCAATCCTGGGATTTTTCAAAGAAAGTTTATATTATTTCCCTCCCTAGAGCCATAACCCTCCATAGTAACCATTGTCATCTTTAATATGAGAAATGTCTTTGATACAATGAATTTTGTGATCACATTATTTAAGGAACTAACCTGTTAGCATTGCCTGAATTTCAGTGCTAGATTTAGACTTTACCAAAGAGAAGAAAATATTCAGATCTTTGTAGCTCAAACAATCTGATCAACTCCAACCTCTGCTGTTGGGGAGTATGAATCAATCGTTAGTAAATGGCTTATTTTTTGGTTAATCTGCCAGATGAGCATCTATGGACCAGCAATGGGGGCGGGGGCAGGCGCTGCAGGGATGGGTTGCAGCTGTGTAGCTTGAAAACAAAGCAGATTGGGGGCTGGGGATTTAGCTCAGTGGCTTAAGTGCCTGCCTGGCAAGCGCAAGATCTTTGAGTTTGATCCCTGGTACTGGAAAACAAACAGACAAAAAAACAAAGCAGATCTCTGACAGACATGTTTGAGTGTGTTTACTTTTTTTAGCAATTAAACTAACATGGGAAGAAAACCTATATTTGTTGAGCAAGCACAGGATGGGCTTCCAAATACAGTTGAGACATAGTCCAGAGACACTGTCTAAATGAGGAATTTCTCAGTCTTCCTTCTCCTTATCAGTAACAGTAGCCCAGGGTGTGTTTCACCCCATAACCCCCTTTTACCCCATCCTGACAAGGCACCTGCCCTCTCTGACACCACTGCTTTATGTGGGGGTAAGGACAGGTCTCATGCTGGTGTGGGACTAGTACCATCTTAAGTGGCCAGGTTTGGATGATAAATTGTAAGGCCACCTATTTACATGAGTCCCCTATCCATGGTGATTTCGAAGTCACATCATGGAATCTCCATGAAAGATCAATGAATTCCCTAATACAGCCATGATTGAAGTTCTTTCTGTGTGTTTCCAATATTATCAAAAGTGTGGAAAGGAAGACTTAGGTCTATGGTGGGATATTGACGAGAAGAATATTAGCAGACAGCATCAGGCAGCCCTGATTTAGAATATGACTCTCCCATCTACCAACTTTGTGCTATTCCACTTCACCCTTAATTGCTTTTATTTTTAATCACTTTTAATTATAATGATGATCTGTGTCCCAAAGCAGTTCATGGTTCCATGTTAGTTGAAAGATGATGCCAAGAAGTTTTTTTTTTTTAAATTTCTCTGAAACTTGGGATAAACAATTACAAATTAACCACAATGCTCATTTTCTGAATTTAGCTCTAAACAAGAGAACAAGTTCTTTTCGTGGCTTCTTCACAGAGGCTACCTGCTAAATCTTTCAGTCACCTGTCTTTTGCCACCATTGTACCTGTTCCCCATCTTGCTGTCTGTAATAAGAATCTGATGCTATTTCCTTCCCTTAAGTCTTCAAACAACCAAGAAGGGAGAGAAAGGGGCTTGTGGAAGCTGTGGTCTTGATCTCCATGCAGATGCAGTGTTTGAAATGGTTTAAAAGAAGACCATCTTCCAAACAGGAGCCCTACTCATGTGTTAAAGGGTGACAATCCAGAGACACATCATGTACTACAGGTGGAAATATACATATGAAGAAGAAACAGGTGATCTGCATACTTGCAACTTTTACCTATATGCAAATATTCCCAGTAAGGCTCGCCTATCCCATAATTCAGTGAAATTAAATCTTGTCAACCACAAAGTCTAGGATGAAGATCTTTGATGTTAAACACAGCATTCTGAAGCACATTTTGAAAATAACATTTATCTTCAAAGCATCAAATACACTCCACATTCCCAAGTACATAGTAAGTGCTTAGGAACAACTGTACTCAATTAATTTATGATCCTAAACATTCTTTTGTCTGCAATATGTTTTAACACTGTAATTGAATTGACCATGGCCGTACTGAGCTAATCAAAGGCACTTCCTATCTTTAAGCTAATTTTGCTTCCATTAAAATGGCCTGTGCAATACAGGTAATTTGAAACAGCAAGGATGGGCATAATACAACAGGTCTACCAACTGTTTGTTGTCAGGTATTTGATTATAAAAGTCAAGGCTGTTCTGAAGCACTGTATATTGCAAAAAAAAAAAAAAAACAAAAAACAAAGGAGCACTAAATACAGGCTATGTAACCTTGATTTTTTTTCTCAGTTTTAAAATCTAGCAAATTGAACAGTAGATTAAAAAGAAAAAGAAAAAAGATCAAAGTTAACCCACAGAGTCAAGTCAGTGTCAAAACTTTTATACTGGCCTAGGGTGTTGCTTGGTGGTAGAGTGCCGCTTGGCATGACAAGGCTCTGGGATGGATCCCCAGCCCCAAGAAAAAACAAACTTACATTTATTAAAAATTTCCTATATCACTTATGATTGTTATGGAGTAGATATTTGCTTGGAAGACAGCAATGCACAGTGGGTTAAGGACATTAATCCTGGAATCAACCAACCACGGTTCTATCTGTCCCTGCATCTCCATGTCCTGTTCTCTAAAATGGAGACAGTGACCACACCTGCATCGTCAGGTGGCAGATGCAGCAGTGAAAGTGAGATTGCATATGAAGAACCACGTTTGTCACACAGTGTTTAGCATTGTTAAAAGATTATTATCATCCATGGACCAAGGTTCATGACCAAGGACAAGGAGGATGCAAATGCTACTTCTCAAGAAGGTAAGAGGGGGCACTTGAGTGACTTCTGTTCAAAACACAATTATAGGACCCTACATGCTTGGAAATGGAGCAGAGAGCTCTATGATCTGAAGACTCCAGTAGATATGCCATGAAGGATGGAACCCAGGGCTCTGAGCACTTGCAACCATGCTCCACCTCTCAGCTCTACCCCAGCCCTGGAAGACCATGAGGAAACCCGAGGCTCAGGACTGAGCTCAGCCAACCAAACTCAGGCTGGAGATACATACAGGTGTGTTTCTTGGCAGTTTTCTGGGGGTCGGAGTGGACACACCAAACCAAACGACACCAAACAAAAGCAAACCAAGTCCCAATCAACTAGAGCACTTGGATGACATAGTGGGAATGGGGGAGAGTGAGAGGACTTTGTTAAAGATGATGTAGTTAGCGTAACACTGGTAACCTGCACCATCTCCACAAATGCAAAGAAACAGTGAAAACTCAGATGGGGTAGGTGAGAGGGGTAGAAGCCAAGGGCATGGTTCCTAAAGGAAAACTGCTTCCCTCCCTTCTGCAGCACGTGACCAGGAGCGACTCAAGGCCCTGCTAGCAGGCAGCACTGTGGCAAGTCTTGTCTCACTACAAGGACAGCCATCCGGGCTTTCTGAAGAGCCCAGGACGACATGGCATGTGCCTGGCACATGAGGGCACTTGACAAATGTTCGTCTACTGCCTCTGTGAAGCTGGAAGTAAACAAGCAGCAGACTGGGTTTCAGAATTATGTGACTCCTCTGAATCCCGCTTTGCCCTGATTTCTTCATTTATAAAATGGAGATGAACATTCCAGGGATTAAAGGGATAAATTCTTAAAGTAATTAATACATGATCAAGAAGCATTAATACTGAATGAGTGAGCTCTGTAACTAATGATCAGTGTCTGTTAAACAAGGGCTATAGACTAGATTTTATACACACACATACACTCTTTATATTATTTTGTAGGTATCTAAAATTTTACTTTCTACTTTTTTGCCCTAAAGCAGTTACACAAATAAAATGAAAGGCAAGCATTCTTGAATAAACAAGCAAAAGCTAGATTAGCAGAGAAGTCTCACTATGGCCAAAAAACGTGTTTAAGATGGGTTCTTAGCTTGAGAAAATTTGAACATTTATAAAAAAAGTTTTCATTTAAAAAGAGCGGAGTGGGGGCTTGGTTTAACATCAGCCTGTTATTTCTCCTCCTTTCCTTTCTCTCCTCCCACCCTACACTGGTCATCAAACCCAGGTCCTTCACACTAAACTACACCACCAGCCTCCTCACGTTTGTTTTTTGAGCCAGGGTTTTGCTATACAGTTTAGGCTGGTCTTGAACTCACTACGTAACCCAGACTTGTGGCAAGCCTCCTAAGTGCTGGGATGACAGATGCATGCCATCAAGTCTCATCCCTTGGTCTTTTCTTACTTTTTTATTTTTTGAGACAATTTTACTAAATTGCCTTCACTGGAGTTGAACATTTGATCCTCCTGCCTCAGCCTCCAGAGAATACCACCACACTCAGGTAAATGTTATTTCATAATAAAATATTATTGTCTAGAAAAACTTTAACTTGTTAAATAGCAAAACAGTGTGGTTTTGCTGCTAAATACTAAGTACTAAAGTACTAAATATCTAAATATTTGAAAATCAGAAATCTTTATATTCTCTTGATCATGCAGAACTTTGGTGTCACTGGAAACATTTGAAACACACCAGTTAGTGAGACTCACTTTATTTTCTCATAGTCAATGCTCACACACACACACACACAAATTCCATGGAGTGTGCAAATGAAATCAAGACACCATCAGCCGTACCTAACAAGACACAGGAGGAAGTGGGACTGTGTGACGCGGTTTAATTTTTAAAGGTTGGCTCCACATCTTCCTGTCCTGGTCACTAGGAGACAGTCCTTGGCTCAGCT
Organism: Hydrochoerus hydrochaeris; assembly: GCA_004027455.1. Classification (NCBI taxonomy): domain Eukaryota; kingdom Metazoa; phylum Chordata; class Mammalia; order Rodentia; family Hydrochaeridae; genus Hydrochoerus; species Hydrochoerus hydrochaeris. The sequence goes on along the minus strand of PVLA01002580.1, from coordinate 81,485 downwards.
TGGATTCTTCTGCACACAGAAACCCATGAGAAGATGCTGCTTTGCCCCCGGGACATGGCCCTCCTCCCCGAAACCCCCTCCCACTACTCTTCCTTTTCTTCTTTCACTTTTTTTCCTTCTTTCTCAATGAACAGACACATTAAATCCGACTATGACTTTGTGCTCTCTGGCTTTACACATGGAAACATTTACAAAATTACACTGAAATAAAAGGCAGGCTTTATGTCGTTTTTCTTTTTAATTAGGAAAAATACCTTGTCCTTCAAAACTAGCTATTTTTACTTTGAATTTTATTTGTGATCCAAGCATTGCTCCGGAAGCTTTTTCTGTAGTCTTCGCTCCTTAGTTAAACATGTTCCTGTGGGACTCTGGCACCGTAGTGTGATGGTACTGCAGTTGGCAAAGGCATAATATGGAGTAAAACTATGCTATCAGTTACATCTGCAAGTGAGAAGAAATCTAAATGCTATGTGTATTTAAAGACCTTACTTCTAACTGGCTAAGAGTGAGATTCTTGTCTACTTAGGTGAGGAAAATGAGCCAGGTTAGATTAAGAATAAAGGCAAAGCATTTGTACCTTCTATCTGTTTACATGAAATCTTACTTCTCTTATTAAAGCCACTGAAAGATAAAAAGGTGATTCTTATAGAAGTTAGGCCATTTCAGATCTATTGCTTCTACGTCTGATCTGCTCTAAAGTTGAAAAATATACAAATATCCTATGCTAGGATGACAGGTTACATTTCTGTGTGTGTTATCTGAGAGCCAGACAATGAAGTACTGTAAATCTTCTCTTTATTTCTCTAATTCTGAATACTGTTTTAATGAAAATGAGCCTGTCTCTTCTACCTTCACTCATATGGAAAAATCTAGCATGAAGTTTTTGCTTAGTGAGGGCAGGGTTAAGTCTTCAAATTCTCCAGACTAAAAATTAGGGGAAAAAATAAAAAGATTTGCCAAGCTAGATTAAATTATAGGTTTTCATTTTTTCCACTTAGACAATGTAATTCATTATTTCAAATGAAACAGACAGTGAACCAGACACTCTTCATTTTGTACTTTAGAAACTCCATAAATCACTCCCCCTAAAATATATTCAAGTGAATGTTTAGTCCAATAAATCCTTCCTAATACTAAATTTTCGAGTCATGCATAAGCTCTATTTCTTGAATCAGCATTTTTGTAATACTACCCAGAGGATATGAAAGAGTTCAGCAACTCTTAAAAGTCCTAACATTTTCCTCGAGACTCTCTGAGACATTAGAGAAAAGTACAAAGTACAAAAATTCTAAGCAAGCAACGAAGGTAGTTTCCCCAAAGTTCTGTTCATCATCTAATGCTAAAAGTGCAGCGTATTTTATTCAATTAATACTGTAAGAAAAGTACAGCTTTATTCATCTACTAAATAGCCTAATGGTTTGTTTGTTTTTTATTGCACAATAACATATTTTAGTGTATGTGCTGCCAAAGTGAGCACTTGCACAGTAACAAGTAATGTTAAAATGGTGTTAGATGGTACCTTTTTACAAATACTAGATCAAATATTTTAGACCTGAGATGAATGACCCCTCAAGTGTAACTCCCGAGGCCAGGCATCATTCAGTATTACAAATCAACAAGGCAAAAATTCGTATATTGTTAATCTTTTGCATTTTGTGACTGTCTATAATTAACCTACCTATAGTGTATGTATCTTAATTCAGAAGAAAGAATTATGTTGAGTTCCAAATCTTAGTACCATGCAATTCATGTAAAACACAAAAACTCAGAGCTGACTTTTTAGTAACAACTTGGTGGCAATTGATTTTAATTTATTTGAGTATAGTTGAAATGATGTTTTTGAATCAGTGTAAAATAAGTAACAGGTCATGGTTAGAATGTTCTCTTTTTGGAGGAGGAGAAAAATATATAATGAAAGCTAAAGTATTTTAAAATTTCTTCATTTATTTATTGTTCATTTACAATGTTTATACTCCTAATAATTCTATTTCTAAAACTAAACACCATAGTAACAATTAGAGATGACAAAAAAAAATCTATGTATAGGTGTTTAGAAAATAACTTTTATAACTGAAAAAGAAGTACCTTGAAGGTTCAACAAGATGGAATTGGTTAAGGATTGAGTAGAAAATTATGCTGCTATAAAATAATGCTACAGACTAATGATATCCAACAGAAATAGAATGACAGTATTTGTAACTTTATTAGTAGACATATTTTGGTTAAAAAACCTAGAGGCTCCTTATGTATTTAAAGTTTTTCAACATATAATCAATACGAAAATTAATAAAGGTACATTTTACCTTCTTTGCACTGCTTTTGGAACCTAGGGTGTCTTTTGTATTTGGAGTGCAGTTCAGTTCATCCTAGCTATAATTTTAGGGCTCAGGAGTCCATGTTGCTAGTGGTTACAGTATTAAACATTACTGCTATCCACAATTCTTAGACCTAGAAAATCATTAATAATATATTAAAATTTAAAAACAGCACATGACATCTGTACCATACAATTTTAACAATATACTTTAAAAATTTATGAATTCGAGGAAAAAACCTGGAAGGGTATGTGCCAGAAGGTTTGCAGTGTTTTTCTAGGGAAGCTTGTTTTTCTTCTTTAATTTTTCTTTTCTGTATTTTCTAAATGTTTGACAAGAAGTCTAATATTTACAAGTTAATGAACAGATATGTTATTTAATATTTTCCAATCAGCACATATTAGATTTACAATGTCTACATTCAATCCTGTCTAAGAACATAGTCCTTGAAAAACGAATGCACTTTGTCCTGTACTTCATACTTGTATTTATTGTCCATACAGAATAATTCACCACTGTGAATGGGACTTACATTTTGAGCATAAGCCCTAACATTTGCCCCTTAAATGCGGTACATATAATTACAGTGTAAGAACTGTGGGTAAATTATTTCATTGCCTATTAAACAACCATTTGTTAAGTCTAGACAACAATAATAAATACCCATTATTTATAATGCTGTCATTCAGAGTACTTGAGGGAATAATAAATGGGCACTGTGACCAACACCTCTTTGTACCCCCATGCCCCAAAGAAAAACATAAAATTGGTAAAGATGCTAAATATAGACATCAATCCACTCTGAAAAAGCGAGAGCAAACTGAAATGAATGTTTCAGGCGTGACATCCATTTCGCGTGGCGGAGGTCTTAATCCACAGACCCTCTTTACTCTGTGCCACATGACCCGTCCCAGCAGAGGTTCTGAGGATGGAAGGTGTCCACACTGCTTCTTTGGTCCCCCTCATCCCCAGCTCTGTGCTGTCAAGTTACTGAGTCAATCCTCAGGGCTCCTCAACAAAAGTTCCTATCACCCTTAAGCAGGCCCTGGAAAATAACTGACATTACAGTCATTCATTGAGAGAAGTATTTACTGAAAACCTATTTACTGGGATAGAAGTAGGGCATGCAGTCAGTAAGAGAAGCACACAAAAACACACAGCTACAGTAATTGCAAGTGGTGGTTAGGCCATAAAGGAAAGGAACAGGGTGCTGTGAAACCACATGGAGCTCTAGGGTAGGCAAGGGTCTGGAAAGTCCTGGGCAGTGAGACTGCAGGAGGGGAGGTGGCTGGCCAGGGCAGAAGAGGCTCCTGCCCACAGAGAAGCACACTAATGCTGACCAGTGCGCCATCTTCCCTAGTCAGTTCTTCACACAGCTCCTTCCCAAGCAGAGCTGGACAATAGCTTCCCTCTCAAACTCAAGACTCAGTGCCTCAGAACTAAGCAAGAACTCCATTCTTAGATACCCAGGCTTTGAAACTGGGAATTTTGCTTTGGTTCCTGCTACACTGCTTAGTGATCACAGCTGCTGGCACCTGGATGGATGCCTGATCAAAGCGCAGAAGGTTCCCTTCTGCATTCCTGGACTCTGCTCATCTGGCTAAGATGCCGCCCCTTCCTTTGGGCAACATGCTGCAGAGGCAGTCTGGGTTGCCCTGAGCTTACCACTTGCCTGGCCCAGCTCTCCTCTTTCAGGACTGTGCTTTATTTGGTGTGCAGGTGTGTGCATTTTCTGCCTTATTCATCACATCCTCATGTGATAGAAAAACACTATCCATTCTTCAGGACATACAGATAAATATGCATTATTATAATGAATCATACTCTTAAGTTAACTGCTTGGTAAAATTACATGCAATTCACCTATAAAGTTTCTTGGTTCTTCTCAATTCTTGTCTTTTTCTTTTTTCCAGGCCTAGGGATCAAAGCCAGGGCCTCACACATGCTAGGTGTGTATCTAGAGGTATATGTGCCATGCTACAAGTATGTCCTGAGCTAGATCTGATGGTACCTGCCTGAAATTTCAGCACTTGGGAAATTCACTTGAGGCAGGAGAATCTTGAGTTCAAGGCCAGCCCAGGATACATAAAGGTTCAAGGAAATTTACATTATATACAGAGACACTGTCTCAAAAGAAAAAAAAAAAAAGAAAGAAAGAAAAGTAGATTGGTACATGGGCAGAATCAAGGTGAGAAGGGATAGAAGCTGGGATCCCTAATACTGTATTCTCATTCTTTCTCTGTCTTTTTTTTTTTTTTTTTTTTTTTGAGACAGCATCTTGCTATGCAGTTCATGCTGGCTTTGAGCTCACTTTGCAGTCTAGGCTGGCCTAGAATTTTAAGAATCCTTCAGCCCGAGTACTGGGATTATAGGTATGTACCACCACACCTGATCCTAATACTGTACTCTTAAACATGACACATATACCTCAAGAGTCACTTACTCAAGAAGTATTTTTTTCCTTTTTTCAGCGTAGGAAGAATTTATTTAGAGAAAGAAAGCGTCTGTCTAAGAGGGACAGAAGGAGGCCCAGACAGTGCCCACCAATGCTGAAGAAGCATTGTTTTAACAGTAGTCATGTAACAGTGATACTGAAATAAAACACGAAATAGTCTAATTCATTTCATCACCCACACATGACAAACTTGAGGCCAAAGGAAGTAAAAAATACTACTGCAAGATCCAGAGAAGATCTATTCTGGAGAAAGTATATTCTGGAGAAAGTCACAAATCCTAGTCCAGTGCTTTTCTCTTGCACTGTTCACCCCAAGTGGCCACCATCCCCCCACCATGTGACTATCTAGAGTTCAAATGAAAAATTCAGTTCTCCAGCTGCACTGGCTACATATCAAGTGCTTAACAACTACATAAAGTAGTGGCAGTCACAGTGGGCAGCAAAGAAAACAGACTCCATCTCTACAGAACTTTCTATTGGACAGTGCTTTCAGTCAAAAGCATTGCTCTAATTCAGAATTTTCTCATCTTAAGGATGCAGGGTATTCGCTGGGAGATGGTGTGAGAATGCTGATTCAGACAGGCCAGCCACGATGTGAGCCTGAAGTCACACGATCCAAGGACGTGCCCAGCAATAGAGTTGCTACTGACCTAGGCTCACAGTGAGTACTGAGCACCAAGATTCCAGCTTAGGGCCTCTTTTCCCTTCTCTGAATTCCTACTGGAGTTAGTACTGCAAGGATTAGCACCCTAATAGCTTAATATGTATGTTTTGTCTTCTCAATTTGATTTTGAAGATCCCTAAGACAGAACATCACATCTTACTGTTCTTTATATAACTCAATTTAGGCCCCAGAGTGCAGACACATAGCAAGATTTCCTGTCTTTAAGTGCGACACCTGCTACAACCTGCTGCCCTGTTACACATACAGCTCTCCTCCTCATCTCCCCTTTTCTTGTTTTAGAGACAGGGTCTCACTATGTAGTTCAATCTGGTCTTGAATTCATTATGTAACCCAGGCTGGCCTTGAACTCACGATGACCCACCTGCCTCCACCAGCTGAGATTATAAGCATGTGCCATAATGTCAGGCTCTCTTTTTTTTTTTTTTTTTTTTTTGAGACAGGGTCTCACTATGCAGTTCAGGCTGGCCTTGAGCTCACTTTGTAGCCCAGGCTGGTCTTTAACTTGCAATGGTCCTCCTGCCTCAGCCTCCTGAGTGCTGGGATTACAGGCGTGGGCCACCACACCCGGCTTCTCCATTTGTTTTTAAAACACATTAGATCTTTAACCATTTATTGCCTTAGATTTCTTAAATGTCAAATACTGGCAGCAGTACTATCTCAGCTTCAAAAAACATGGGCATTGATTCTATTTAATCGTTTTATGATGAATTGCAAAATTTACTAGAGTATACTTAAAATAACTGCTATATATATATATATATATATATATATATATATATATATATATATATATATGGTTTGATACTAAAGGAATGGTAGCTTCCTGAAGGCACAATCAATTGAACATCAAAAAGTCTTACAGTTAGAAAATGATTAACATGTTTCCCAAAATGATACAATCAGAACTGTTGTTTTTATATTCTTGAGACCTTACATCTTGCCTAGAAAATAGAAAGCAACCTTTTTCAATGGGACAGGAGGCACCTCTGTAATTTTCATGACAATTTTCCATCAACAATTTCCCATTTTTCTAGAAATATGAGTGGTTACTGTTTGCAATGTTATTAATTATAAGTTTTGCAGTTAAGTTTAAAAGGTCATTTTCTTGTATTTTAAAAAGTCACATATTTATGCATTAAGTTTAAAAAATAGTCTTTTGTGCCTTCTTAAATTTATTCCTTGCAAAGCAACATAAAAAAATTTATTAATGCACAAGACTGAAAGAAATGTGAAGTATGCTGGGGTTCTGGTTTTGATTTTGGACTTCAGAGGAAGTTAGAGAAGCCGTGGAACAGAGCCCTCTAATTGCAAGCCAATGTCCTGGAAAAATCTGCTATCTCCTACAGGGGGGATCCAGGCAGGCTGAGCAGAAAATCAAGTGTGATGGCTACAACAGATCATTCCACCTAGGCGAGCTAATCAGGGATTATTACACTGTATGGACATCATGAACCACTCTGGTTTTGTTTAAGATCCTGGTTTTGTTTAAGATCCTGTTTGACACATTAAAAAATGGAAATGTTTCAAGAGTTACATCAATAGTTTTTTTTTTTTAATGCTATACAAACCTAAGCCAATGAAAGTTTGTGCTAAGATTCCAACTTCCACTTTACCGTGGGGAAGATAACCACACCACAACTCCTTGCTCCCTGGGAGGAGAGTAAACTATCCCAACAGAGATGGCAGCAGTACAAGACTGGAGAGAATACCAACTCTCGGCTTGGCCTCCTTGTCCTACTGTGAAGACCCGGTTTTCTTATCTGTGAAATGGAAATGTCAGTGGAACTGCTGAAGGCAATGTTGACCTCATGGCATCTAACAAAGTAAACATTCAGCACACAGTAAGTGTCCACTGAATGCTAATTATTTTTATTAGAACTGAAAGAGATTTATCATTAGTATCCATGAGATATTTTCCTCCGCTTCCATCAATCCCCCCCAGTCTCCTACTTTATGTATTTAGAAATCTTCTCTTAAGAAACACAAAATATCTCTTTATGAGAAGATCAAGACAAGTATTTTGCTTGTCTTTAAAAAAATATGTTATCTACTGTGCTAGTCAGCTTTCTTTCGCTGTATTAAATACATAAGATGATGAACTTACAAAGAGAAAAGTCTTATTTTGGGACATGGTTTTGGAGGTTCCAGTCCAAGGTTAGTGGACCCATTGCTTTTAGGCCTCTGGGGAACTAGTCAAATGGCAATGTGGAAAGCGTGTAGTGGAGCAAAACCACTCACATCAATAAAGAAGATTAAGTCCTTCATTATCTGGTTTTACTGTTGCCTATTCAACAATTGTGCCTTCTCCACTCTTACAGAGACGGAGCTGACAGAGAAAGAACAAGAACCATTTTCCTCATCTGAGTCAAGGGATGGTGACCCCAATAACACCTCAAGAGTCAGCCAATGCCCATCCTCAGCTAAAAACACCCAAGAAAGGATTCTCTGTGCCCAACCCCTATCCCCAGCTGGTTTTCTTCTGCATGGGAGTAGAGAGCTAGTCCGCTTCAAGATCAAGTTTGTGCCAGTACAAACCATTAACAGGAGTCCACGTTCTCTTGCAAGTATGGGTTTAGGGAGCTCAGAGCCAAGGAAGAGCAACAGGGTTTGAAACCTTTCAGTTCTGCCGGTACAGTGATACATTCCTATAATACCAGTACTCTGGGAAGCTGAGGCAGGAGGATCACAATTCCACAATCCAACTTGGGCAACTCATTGACTTGGTGGGACCCTGTCTCTAAATAAAAACTAAGAAAAGGGCTGTAGATGTAGTTCAGTGTGAAGGCCTTAGCTTCAGTCCTGCAAAAAGAAGAGGAAGAAGAGGAAGAAGAGGCTGGGGATTTAGCTCAGTGGCATAAAGCGCCTGCCTTGCAAGTGCATGATCGTGAGTTCAATCCCTGGTACCACAAAAAAAAAAAAAAAAGAGGAAGAAGAGGAGGAGGAGGAAAAAAGGAAGAAAAAGAAGAGAATAAAGAAGGAAGAAGAAGGAGGAAGAAGAAGAGGAGGAAAAGGAAATGGAGGAAGAGTTACAGAATAGAGACACCATGGACTTAGCAGTAACGATGCCAGGTTTCATCAAGAAGTAGCTCTTATAGATTTAGCTTTTACTTTTTTATGAGGGCAAAGAAAGTAAAGTTATAAAAATAGAGCTTTAATGCATTTTAATAATACTATCAAATATTTAATGGATATTCAAATTTTGATGTGTTTTAAAAATGTTTTATAGCAGATTTTCCCCCTCCTAACCAGGATCCAATCAAACTCACTGGAGTTTGCATTGGAGTGCTCAACTTCTTTAGTTATTTTAGTCTTGAGTAGCATCCCCATTTTTCTTTCAATGATCCTGACTTTTGAAAAGTCAGGTTAGTTGTCTTGTAGCAGGACCCACATTCCTGGTTTAGTTGTTTATTTTGTATTTTAGCTTATTCTGCTAGCACAGTATGGTCTGAATGTGTGTGTTCATTTGCTAACCTTGTCAGTAATGAGATGGCATCAGAAGGTCATGAGAGTGGGGCCTTTACGAATAGGATTAGCTCCTTTTTAGATGAGGCCCCAGAGAGCTCCCTTCACCTTCCACTGTCTGAAGAAAAGGTAGAAGAAAAAAAGGTGGGCTTCCATCAGACTTTGGGTCTGCTATCCCCTTGATCTTGGGCTTTCCAGTCTCAAGAACAGTGAGAAATAAATGTCCTTTATAGGCACTTGGACTAAGCTGTAAGGGACTAAGATACCCTCTATGTCCTATAAACTGTGTAAATGCTGCTTAGATCCAGATTATTTGGTAACATCACATACTTCATATTGTTTCACATCAATAAGTAAATCAGGTTGTGTCACTATTATTGAATTTAAGGATAATCACCTAAGAGTAGGGAGTCTAGGTTAGTGTCAGAGCACCCACCTAGCATGTACAAGGCCCAGGGTTCCATCCTCAGCACCGGAAAAAAAGAGTGATCATTTGGCTTTGAGGGCGAGCACCAGATTTCTCCATTATAAAATAGAAGTGTCTTTTTCCTTGTTAGCATATGCACTGTATAGATAATTATATATATTTATCTGGTGCTGTGTCAATATTCAATTTTACAACAACTGGTCCATTTGGTAGCTGGTTTTTGTTATGTTTGTTGTCTGTCGTATCTCATTATCATTAAAGTCTGCTCATAACACTCACTTTGGGTTGAGAATCTTGTGATTCTTCCATATTTCTGTCCCTGGTTTTGACATACGTTAGGCCCATAGCAAAGATGTACCAGTGAACAAGCCATACTGCATCCTTTGCGCAGCCGTAGAATTCCATCAGAAAGGAGATGGCCAGAAGTCACTCACTGACCAGACTCCTAAGAACAATGCTAACCACTGACATAACTATTATGCTTTTTAGGTTTTTTATTCCACCAATGTTATTTATGTGTATGTGTTTAAGAGCAAAACAGTGAGTGCTGAAAGCTCACAAAAAAACCCCAGAGGCAACCAGTTATATCTCTGGTAGCTAATTCTTTTGACATTTACTTCCATATTTTGTTTTCTGTTTGTTGATTTGTTTTGGTCTTTTTGAAGCAGTCTTGCTCAGTAGTTCAGGCTGGCCTCAAACTCACTATGTAGCCCAAGCTGGTCTCAAACTCACAGCTATCCTCCTGCTTCAGCCTCCCAACCACGCTCAGCTAATATTACTAAGTACTAAACAGAGACAACTTGATTTTAACATTTGAAGCATTCATTCTGATGTCCTGTTATAACAAATGAGGAGTTGCTATTTTTCCTTTTCCTTGTATTCAAAGAGAAGTGGAAGAATGAGGGTGCTGAATTCTGACAGCAGCAGGCCCTACAACAACTCACTAAAGGTCACGGGACAATGGCACAGACCCCAGGGCACGAGGCCAGGGGCACAGACCCCTGGGCATGAGGCCAGGGGCCCAGCAGTGCCTGTCTCCAGGGCACAGCAGTGGGGAGAAGCAATCCTCTCCCACACTCCCTGGCATGATGCTGGCTATTTGCTTCTCATTTTACTATGTTCTTGAAAATCATTAAAACGCAGCACCTTGAACTATTCTTACAGGCAGAATTACCTTGAAATTAACTGGAATAACTCAGTGTGAAAAAGGACTGCAACATAAAGAATTTTTCCAAGTAATTCCCTCCTCCTTCCTCACCCTCCCTCTCTATCCCCATCCTGTCTTCTCCTCCCTCTTCTACCTTTTTGGTTGCTGGGGACTGAAGGCAGGACCCTGCTCTACCACGAAATGCCTCCCCAGCCCCAAGTTAGTTAATTTCACTCTCTGTCTCTCTCTCTTCTTTCTTTTCCCTTTTCTTTCAGATGTCTTTATGTGTTCGTTTGTTTGTTTTGATGTGGAGTCTCACTATGTTGTCCAGGCTGGTCTCTAGGTCCTGTGTTCAAGCAATCCTCCTGACTCAGCCTTTCAAGTAGCCAGGACTAAAGACGTGCACTACTGCTTCTGACTCCCAAGTAATTTCTTCATCAACAATAAAGAAAAGAAGATTCTAGGTGTAAAAATATAACATAAATACGGATAAGCAAACATGTCTGAAAATGCATGTGAGATCCCCTGGAGTTATACAGGGGCTCAGAATCTGGCCTTGGTCTTACAGAATTGCAAAATCTGAGGCTAGGTTAAAAAAAAGTTTAAATTATGAATATTTTGCACAGGCTTCCACTAACATGTCTCAAAACACAGTGCTTAAGGGTAATGTTAACTAAAATCATACTATTTATACATTGATAATCAGATGAAATCATGTTATAAAGAGACAAAATGAGAGTAATGGACATAAATAAAAGTTAAGTGAAAGCATTCATACAAGGGAAGGAACTTTTCACCTAAGATAATTTTAACTCTCTACTCTAGTTTCCAGAAATACTTGAAGCAAATGGATGAAAAAAATAAATACTATTCTACACTTAGAACCTTTCAAAGTGGTGAATCTTATACTCAATACTCAAGGATTTCTCCAGCCAATTTCCCTGGTCAGAAAGCTCTTAAATTTATTGGCGAATTATACAGTTTTGTGAACTTTCCAACAATTTCATTTCTCTGTTTCATGGTTGCTATCCTTGGGTCTTTCATTTTTGCTGCATTTCAACTATTTTGTAAGAAAGGAAAAGAAAAAGAAATTCAAACTAGCTATTTTGATTATTTGTTAATAGGTGGGACAAAGTATACCCAATTTTGTTTTGAATTAGCTCCAACTTCCAAATATTCATGTACATTTGCTAATAGAAGAACTGCCCAGAGGAGAAGCAAAGTTACTTTCTGTCGTCAGAATAATTCCGGACCCTGCACTGCCATTTCCCTCCTGAGCCCGGCTCCTGTAACAGAGCCTGGGACTGGCTGAGCTAGAGCAGCTTCTCCTCCCTCACACATCTTCCCTCTGTGTGGGTGGCTCCGGCAGGAAGACTGCATGTTTGGGGGAAACCTAATAATCTGGGTGTGTGAGCTAACATTTTTGAATTGCAGTTTATTTGTCTGAAAATGAAGCTAATCATACATATTCATAAGTTCCTGGGGCAGAATATGTGAAATAACAGAGGCACAAAAGCCAGAAGCACAATGAGATAGATAAAACCCTAGGATTTGGAGTTGGAGTTGAACCAGTTGGGCCCACATCCCAATCTTGCTTCTTCACATCTGTGTGTTTCTCAAGAAATTACTTATCTTCTCCAAGGCCCAGATTTCCTGTCTGCAAAATACAGAATATAATAAACCTAGTTCTTACTCATTCATTCATTTATTTTGTGGTGCCAAGGATTGAACCTCGGGCCTCATGTATGCTAGGCAAGTGCTCTGCTGCTCAGTGAGTCACATCCCCAGCCCTGATGTTATTTATTTATTTATTTTTTTGATACTGGGATTGAACTCATGACCTTGAGCTTGCCAGGCAGGCGCTTGTGCTGCTGAGCTAAACTTCCGGCCCCCCTGATGTTATTTTTAAAGGCTGTATGGCATAGCTTTATTTAAACTATTGTTATTAGGCCAATTTAGAGTAAAAACTAGAAAGCCCACTTATGAGTTTCTCAGATCAACAACACTATACACATAGTAAGGGCAGAGAACTGCTTACCACTGATATTCACTTATGAGAGAAGAAAATCAAAGTTATACATATACAGTATATATAGTACAAAAAAACTTAGACCTTAGGTTCCCTTTCCATGACACAGAGAGTTTTATCCTTTGCTTCCAATGCATACAGCTGTATAGAAGACAAGGTCAGGAACCCAAAGAGGATAATGTACAGAACTTCCATGAGAAGATTTGAATCTAGATGCAGTCTAAGGCCCCCATACACATCAGAAATATTAACGTTAAGGATGCAAACCCACATCTCTGAAGATGCTATGTTTGATTTAAGAAGAGGGGCGAGAACTCATGTGGCTTCCAATTTTCTGGCTACAGGTTGCCACTTCCCACAGGAAGCTAGTGTGATACTAACAGCTGGGACCCATCAGCACACCATCATTTCCAGCCATGTGTGGTAGTGAGCTGCTGGAATTTGGTCAGGGTACAAACATACGTCAAACAAACTCCAGCAGAACCCATACTGGAAGGAGTTTGTGTGAATACAAAATAAAATGAAACAAAATTATAATAGAAAATAAGAAAGAAAGTAGGGAGAAAGGCTATTTGTTAAAGTTAATCATGACACAGTCTCATAAGTCGCATGTAGAGTTCTCAGCTGAGAAATTATGGTGACTCCAAGCCACACCATTCTTCAGTGCTCCAGCCCCCCACATGTGGGCACCTCCACCTGCTGACTCAAACATCCCCCTTTGCTGCTCCTCACCTTCCCCATGCTGTAGAATGCACACATTTCCTCCCAACAATGCTGAAAGTGGAAGAGACTCCCTCTCCTCTCTAGCTTCTGCAATAGTCGATTAGAGAAGGTCTCACCTTCTCTAATCTCTATTCTCTAGACTGCTACTACAAGTAGAATCCCCTAAAAGATAAAATCTGAGCTCCTTTTAGCACAGTATTCAAGGGTATCATTATCTGGCCCCAGCCACTGGTAGCACTTGAACTTCTGTGCTCTTCCCTTGAACTCTACACTCTGCCAATATCTAATTACCTCTGAGATTCTTGAGCCTCCCCTGCTTAAGGGCCTTCTACCATGTGGGCAACCTAGAATCATCAACTCCTCCTGCCAGTCCAAGCTTGGTTGTGTCTCTACTCTCTTTCTGGATGCCTTTCTATGTGCAGTGATGCTGCCCTGTGTGCCATTCCATCTCATGATGGCTTTGTGCCCACAAATTGTAAGAAAGAATTCTCTTATTAAATCTCCTCTCCAGCCTGGCACACAAACAAAAATTTGTTGAATAATTACTGTTATGGTTTGTATCTAGATGTCCCCCAAAGCCTCATGTGGTCGTAGGTAGGGCTTTTTCAGAGATGGCTTAATATGTGATTCTTGGATTAAGGGTATGATTCCTAAATCAGTCCACTGATTGGTCTAGCACCACCCTAGTCCTGGTAGCCTAGACAGAGTATGAAAGGGGCATAAAGAAGCTGCTAAGTGCCTCTCTCATGCTTTGCTACCTTCTACCTACCATGAACTGTTTCTCCTCTGTAGATGTCTATCTGTGGTACACCCTGCCTAGGAGCCAGCTGATGATGGACTGAAACCTCTGCAAACTGTGAGCCAAATAAAACTTTCCTCCTTTAATGTTAGGTGTTGGTTATTTTCTCTCAGCAAGGAGAAAAGAACAATGCCTAAACCTTAAAGTGAGGAAAAAAGAAGCAATATCCTTTGGTTAAAACCAACAAGTTTGAAGAAATCCACTGCAAACATGTGCTGTTTAATGCAGAGCTTGGGGAACTTGGATGGAATATTTTCTATGGGTTTATCCTTTCTCTCAATCTGTAGAAATATTCAGTCTCACATGTTTTATAACAGGGCAAAAAACCAAAGTGTACTTGTTTAAATGAAATAAACCCTATGACATGATGGGAATTTATCCAGCTTTGAGCTCTTGTCAGCTGATGCTCAAATTTTTTTAGAATAATTACAACTTTGCCTCTTAACTACCAAACAATAAACAACAACTACAACAACCCACAAAAGCAGAACCAGCAAAGCAGCAGAGATTTAGTAATAACATAGTTCTGAAAACTTTGGAAATTACTTTCAAAGACTGTGTATGATGTGGAATGCCCTGAAACTGTTAAAAGATGTCCCTTTCTTGGCACCCTTTGAGAAAGTGGGCAACACACAGATTCAGTAGGACTGAACTCTAAAATCCTCAAGTTTTGAGTATTTGGTTAATTTGCAATAACTTACTTTCTACGGGAATTAATAGAAACCATCTGCCTAATGATAAAGCCAAGTTCTGCAATTATTTGAGGAAAAATGTGCCATAGTCAGCATAAGAAAGCCTTATTGAGGAAGCCTGCTAGACATGTGTATTTTTTTATAATTAAAGCCAATCGCATTCATTAATTTATAAATGCTGTTTTGATCATCTGCCTTTATTCTTTTATTTATCAGTTAATATGCACCTATGCAACCTTCAGTTTTAAACTTATGGGAGTTTAAATGACTATAATTGTACAGACAGCTGTGATCATGCCAGAGTGTTGAGATGACCATGAGAAAAAGATGGCGAAAGAAATGTCAGCTTCAAATGACATATCTGCCTGCTAAGTCCAATAACAATGGCTCAGAGGACCTCCTTTCCTTTCTAGCAAACAAGAATTTGACAGCGAGTCTCCGGGCACACTTCCTTTGACTTGGTTGCCCTCAAGGTCTGCGTGATGCTCACTGTGGTTCTGCAGGCAGATGGGGAGGGTCCCAGGAAAACAGGAGTCTTTTGTTACATACTGACCTGCAGAATAGAGGAAGACAATATATCCCCTCAGAATGGCTGTAAACATTGACCTACCCATAAAGGATAAGGGTACCATCGCTGTATGGCGGCAAATAAATAAAGCAGGAGGAGAGCAAAGAAAACAGAAACACAAATGCATGAGCCGACTGCTTGAAGCTGGTCTCTGCTCACTGTGTGTGGCCAAGGAAGGAGGAGATGTTTATTTGGACATGGTTCCTTCTGAAAGGAAGCCAGTGGACTGTCTGCTTTCGAATGGGTCCAGTGCTAGAGCTCAGTTAATTTCATAAGCAAAGTTCATGTAGTTATTCACCAACTTCAAAAAAGATTTTGAAATTTTAAAGGCAGTTGATACAAAGGAGCTGATCAAGCTTTAGCAACCCCCCAAATCGAAGAGAAAAACAAGAACACCCCCAAACCAAAACTGCACTTTATTCTTATAATAATAAAAATAGTAATTAGGTATTGCAGTCTTCATCCGACAGTCCGACATGGATTTAAGAAGATGGATTAGGGTCCGGTGTGTAGGTTAGCCGTCTAAGGGCCTGTCCTGGTAAGTGTGAGGTCATGAGTTTGATATCAGGTACAAAAGAAACACACACACACACACACAACACAGTCTGTCGATTTTTTGGGCCAGGGATTTAGCTCAGCAGCACAAGTGCCTGCCTGGCCAGTGCAAGGTTGTGAGTTTGATCCTCTGTACCAAAAAAAAAAAAAAAAAAAAAAGATGGATTAGAGCTGTATGTGATGGTACATGTCTGTGACCCTAGCTACTCTGGAGGCTGAGGTAGGAGTATCACAAATTTGAGACTGGCTTGAACAATTTAGTGAGAACCAGTCTCAAGTGTAAAAAAAAAAGAAAAGCCAAATGTGGTGGTACACACCAGTAAACTCAGTACACTGGGAGGCTGAGAAAGGACTTCAAATTCGAGCCCCACCTACCGAGCAATTTAGCAAAAGCTAGTCTAAAAAACAAAAAAGGTCAGGGATTAGCTCAGTGATAGAGCATTTGCCCACCACATATAAGGCCCTGAATTTGATTCCCAGCACTGCTAAAAGAAAGAAAGAAAAGAAAAGAAAGAGAAAAAGAAAACATGGATTATATAAATTATGATTACTGACCCAGATCTCCATTAATTACTCACTACCTGTATACACACATTCAAGGAAGTTACTCATTATACTTTATTTCCTATTTCTACAAAATGGGAAAATAATAGCATCCGCCATGGAGGGTTGTGAGAATTAAGTAAGATAATGCTTAGTCCGGAGTCTAGATCACAGCAACTGCTTCACAAAGGTACACTATACCTGTTATTTTAAAAATTTAAAAATCTTTTTTAGTACATATTAATCATATAGAATATGAGGCTGATTGTATATTCCTACAATCCCAGCACTTAGGGAGCTGAATGAAACAAGAAGGTGGTCAGTTTGAGTCCAGTCTGGGATACATAGTGAGCCCTGCCTTAAATAAAAATGAAACACAAAAATGTATCAATTATACAGAATAATGCATTTCACTGTGGCATGTCCCTGTAGCATACTTCGATCATAATCACCCCCACTCCTCTCCTTTAGTTCTCCCCTTGGAACAGTTTTGTGTTTGTTTTTATTCTTACTGTCACTATGGACCACATCATACTATGGGCCAGCAGGAAGTCCTCTGGTGTGACTGCACTGCCTGAGCCTGGCGAAGGCATTTCTCCTCTTCACCTTTGAAAGGGTCTGGAGGACACAGTGACCAGGTAGCCTCTGGCAGGTGTGAGCAGGACTAGCAAGCAGCACTGGGATGGAGACTGTGTACAACAACTCTATTTTAAATGTGAGTTAAACATAACTGACTCCCCCTAGGAACAGGGAAACGGTCTCTTAGAATGTGAATATGTATATTGTCACCCCCACATTCTGAGAAAACCCTTTTTTTAAAAAAAAATAATAAAGTATGTGCTGTGCTGCTAAAAGGCAGAACGGCTCCAGAATAAAGGATAGGAGTGCCTCCCAGCTCCATCATCCACCAGCAAGGTCACCTTGGGCCAGTTACTTAGCCTAGCTGCAGCTTCCTCACCTCTTAGACACAGATGAGAGCAGGAGATCTGACTGCGAGGGGATGAGAGTGCCCACTGCACAGTAGGTAAGAACGTGGCCCCCGGAGGACACACCATGGGGTTTCCAGTCTGATTCTGCCAATTTTCTCCAATGACCTGGGGCAAATCTGTCTGTTTCTGTCTGGAAAATGGGAATAATGAAAACCCTCAATAATAATGGTGAGCATTAAATAAGTGGATAATAAGCCAGGTGTGGTGATGCCACCTGTAATCCCAGCACCTGGGAGACTGAGGGAGGAGAATGGCAAGTCTGAGGCCAGATTGGGCCACATAAATGTGTGCAAGGTCAGCTTCCACTTACACAGTAAGACCCTGCCTCAAAAAAAAAAAAAAAAAATTAAAAAAAAAAAGAATAAATTTAAAATGAAAAAACAAAAGAAAAAAATATTACAGGAGGGCTGGGGATTTAGCTCAGCGGTATAAGCAAGCGTCTGCCTGTCAAGCACAACGTCGTGAGTTCAATCCCTGGTACCCAAAAAAAAAAAAGAAAAGAAAAAGAAAAATATTACAAAGGGCTTTATAACTGAATTCACTGTGCTTTTTGTGAAAATTAACAGATAATGCACAGAAGCCTTGCGTGTAAGTAAATGTTTATAAGGTAGAGGCTGTTATTCTTATTGTAAAGGAATTAGAAAAAAAAATGAGCAAAACCCAAAAAGAACCCATAATTTCAAAGTGGAAACTTTCAGAATTAAGTAAAGGCCTATAAAAATGATCAAAATAGTAGAAAAACTATTTCCAAGAGAACTATGGAAGTTTCCCTAATTATCTTTTTAAAAGGAGACCAGAACAGGATGCTGGAGATGACTTTCGGTTTTTCCTCTTTGATTGGTTAACAGTTAAAAGGAGGAGCTGGAAACGTGTTCCAAATCAAAAGAATCACTTGAAGTGAATCAAATTCCTTCTAGAAAAGGAGAAGTTTCAAGTTTAAAAAAGACTTTTAGTTACACCCAAGTGAACAGAGAGAGTGAATTTGTTAGAGCCAACAAAGTCAAGTTCTATTCAAGGCGGCATTAGAAAATAGCACTTTCGCCTAAAAAAGAGCTCAGGTACCCTTCACCAACCTTTTCCCTAAGCATTCAGCAATATTATGGAAACTCTTCATGTCTGAATAAAACAAAATGGTCCTCGAAGTTTGTTCTTTGCAGAGTATCTTAGTAGACAGTGCAATGCTCACTTGGGTGAGATAACCTGTTTAAAAGTGTAATTTTAGGTGGGGTGCTTGGGAAAAAATTTTCAAACTTCTTTAGAATATGTAAATCCTATTAGAATATAAAATAAAATGAAAGAAACTGAGCCCAACAATACTGTTTTATTATTAAATAGCACTACTGTGTTCTTATATATGAAAAACAATAATCTTAATGTGAGTATAAAGTCAGCTTAGCAATGTTTCTTTTCATTGCTTCTCTTATTCCCCTCCTTTAAGATTTAAAAGCTTTCACAACATACCTGAGTGCTACATGCACACAATTAATTTTTTCTTACAAGGTAACACAAAGCTCTATATTTTGATGTTCTGTCAAATCTCAAAACACACAGCAGTTTAGGACTGAAAATGTTTTTGGGATTCGATGGCTTAACACAAAACACTAAAATACAACAAATGACTGTTTGTAAACTCTAATACATTCTAAATATTTTAACAGTAAAAAATACAGGTAACATTAAGGAATATTTATAAAAGCTATCCCTCTAGATTCCTTCTGGAATGCCCACTATTTCTATAGTATAACATTTTCTATATGTGCTATTGGTTATTTAGCATTAGCAATAACCTCACTCCTAACCTCAGTATATAAACCTATTATTCTAATGGCCCAGAGAGTAAAAAGAATTATACCTTTCACTATTTAATCAACAAATTTGATTTTCTTTGCAAATAGCCTGAGGTTAGGTCTGTAATATTATGAATCTCTTAATTCTGCTTTGAAGGTAAGCAAACATTTACTACCCTACTCAAGGGCTGAATACAATCCATATTCTTTTCTGAGATTGTGGCATAAAGCCCTATTGATTATGTTCAAGTGGCCATTTACAATGTCGCCTTAAGCAACTGCTTTTGAATTCACTGAATAAGGTTTTCTAGCCTTGGAAGAAGCAAAAAGCTACAGATTTCATCACAACCCTGCCCCAGTTTAAAAGGGTTTAATGGCTTCCCAGGGTTCAGGATGAAGCCCTAAAATCTTGAGGCAAGACATAGATTTCAGCATGATTTATCCAAATATCTTGGAGGGGGGGTCAGGGACACCTGGCTCCTCTGCCTCCCTACCCCCTCACTAGACAGGCTTGTCTTTTCCTAGTCATATCATCACCCTCAAAGCCACCACAGCAGGAACTAATACCCATATAAGGGTGCAAGCATTTACCTTCACAATTACCCTATGTCAAGTGCCATTATGATCCTCGCTTTAAAGAAGAGGCTTTGCAACTTGCCAGAGATCACTCAGTTGGGAAGACTGGTGTCATAGTCAGGATTGAAACACAGGCCATCTGGTCGCAAGTCTGTGCTCTTGCATTTGGTTTTTATCCTTATTCAGAGAAGGATCCGGTATGAAGCTGGGCCTCCAGGACTGGGGATACTGCTCAGTGGCACAGTACCTGCCTGGCAAGTGCAAGGTCCTGAGTTTAAATCTTGGTACCAAAAAACCAAAACACAACAAAACCCCCAAACAACAACAACAACAACAACATGTGGGTCTCCAGACAAGTGACTGAACAAGTGAGTTTTATCATTACTTAAGAAGTTTTTTACAGGCTGTTATGGTTTCAATCAAATTGTCTCTCAAAAGGCTCTTGTGTTTAGAGGTGGGGCTGTGGGTGGTTAAGGATGATAGAACTAACCTCATCAATGCCTCATCAGTGGATTTTGTCAGCTATTCACAAATGTCTAGTCTCTTCAACAGCTATTTCTGGATACTCAGGGGATGCAAGACAACCAGGTGAGAGTGGGCCAGTGCTCTGCCCTCAGCAAGTTTAAAGTTTAATGCAGGTCACAGACCAAGGAAAAGCCCATTCAATTCTACCAGAGCAATGACTGCTGGGTGCTACTTGGTGACAGGAGGACATGCAGTGTGCAAGGTTGGAGACAATGTTGAATTCTTTGATGATAAGGCCCTTTTGTGGACTGGCCAGCTGCCCAGGGAACAATGGAATGAAGGTGTACTTGCCACATAGATAAACCAAAGGCAGGAAGCAAACTAACTGCAAATGGCCACATCTTCTGGACAATGCCTTTCAAATTCTAAATAACTTGCACACTCAAGTATTTCAGTTCTCTCCCATCTGCTAGAGTAGCAGATAATCTCTAGTTTGTAGCCTGTCTTTTCAATGTATATTTTCCTTAAAGATGGGGCAATGGATGAGCAAAACAGCAAATAGAACACAGGAAGCTGAGGCAAGAGGATCATGAATTTGAGATGAGGCCAGCCTGGACTAAAAAGTGAGACCCTGTCTTGAAACCAAAACCAAACAAATTTGGAGTCAGAAGAACTGGCTCTCTCCCTATTTTCTGCCCATGCATGATTCAAGGAACTCTTGAGTTTTTACAAATTCCAAGGTTGCTGTGGTAGTCATTCAGTTTTTATATAAAAGTCAAGTGAAAATTTTAGGTTTCATGAATCTATGCAAAATTTTTCTGTACATTTATAAAAGCTCCTTAAATACACACTACTAGGGTACTCATTCCAAAACATCACAAGCTTTTTCAATCAAAAAGTGCACTGCTTTGACATTTTACAATAAGAAACTGTCACTTTTGAAGTTTGATTAGACACCTTAATAGCAGGCTGGAGTCATTAAATTTGGCTTTTCAAGAGACACTTTCCAGGCTTAGTTTCTGGCATGGTGGAATATTCAAAGTCTCCAAACAGGCTTCCAGGTAAGATCGGGTCTTTAGAGATGGGCTAAATGCAACGCACACACCAATCAGCAATGTGTCTCAGTATTATTTAGCCATGCCAATAAAACTTAAAAATAAAAATATGCTGATTTGCATAAATAAAATGTAATAATTACCTTAGATTCTTGCATTCTTTGGTGAAAAAAGTAAATGATACTCTGTGAAATACGTCACTTTAACTTGAAAGTAATAAAAAGCATTTAATAATTATTCTCTTTGTCCATTATTACTATTAAGGGTGAAAACTGTAGGGAACAATCAATAATTTGTTACTGGTGTGTGTAGCAGAGAAATGCCAAGTTAATTAAAACAAACCAAAAAAAAAAAAAAGGCACAATGTTTCCAAAGATTTACTACCATTTTATTGAAGGGCAAACTTCCTTTAAAATTCCAGATGTGAAACTGCCTCAGGAGAATTCCGATGCTGTTGTGGAAAATGTGGCAGAGACGGAGGTCTCTGACATGAGGCTACTTGTTGGTGTCCCTAGCCACTCTGCCTTGGGCTGGCTGTGCCAGCTGAGGATGGACACTGGACCACAGCTGGCAAGGGGAGGCTGCTTGCTGCCTTGGGTTACTCAATGACGAAGCAACACTGTCTGAAAGTCTTCTTACAGAAGGTAATAAAGTATTCTTTCTTGGCTTTTATAACCTTATTTTCTTCTAAACAACTTCATTTTCCTGTAAAGAAGCTAGTGCTGAGGGGCTGGGGATTTAGCTCAGTGGTGTAAGTGCCTGCCTGGCAAGCACAAGGTCATGAGTTCAATCCTCCCACACACCTTAAAAAAAGGGGGAAGGGGTTTGGGGCATTTTGTGGTACTGAGGATTGAATACATCCTCACACATGCTAGACAAGTACTCCAGCCCTGAGCTACATTGCCAGCCATTGAAATATTTGGTTGATTAACAGTATAGATGTCAGTCAAGGGGTGCTATACTGAGAAACCAAGAGATTGTTATAAAAATTTTTTTTTTTGTACCAAAAGTTGAACTCAGGGCCTTGTGCTTGCCAGGCATGTGCTGTGCCGCTGAACTATACCCTGGCGTTAAGATATTGTTGAAAGGCAAACAACATTGCCTTAATTTTCCTTAGTCCAATAGCTTGGAAACCAATGTAAGTTTAAAAAAAAAAAAAAAAGAACCACACCTGACAGATAACCAGATGTACCAAATGGCATGACTGATAGCATCATTTTTCATTTGCAAGAAATCTTAGCTTTTAAGTTATAGTGCAGTATATAAATTTCTATAGAAAATGAAAAAGTTCGAAGTACTAAAGAGAATGAAAAAGGAACACTTCTTTTTCCAAAAAAGGAACTCAATGAACAATGAGATCAGTCCTCTGAAAAATACTAGATGTTCATCAAAATTCCCACAAAGAAATTCTTTTTTGTTCCTTGTTGCTGCCATCCTCTTTCTTTTCAAATTGTTTCCTGGTACCTTTTAGAAAATAACATTAACTGACATAACCTATTGGTGATTATGAGATGTAAAAATGCATAATGGTAACTTCCTCTGACACAGCCCCCAAAAAATCACTCAAAACTTCCCAGCTAAGGGACAGGGTCTTGCTTCTCTTTTTAGTAAATACAGGCAACTTACCTATTCAATGGCTGAGGTATTGATTCTACCTGATTTGGCTGACAAAACTTTTTTTGGGTGTTTTTGGGACAGGGTCTCACTATGTAAGTCAGGCTGGTCTTGAACTTACCGTGTAGTATAGGCTGGCCTCAAACTCGGCACAGTCTTTTGCCTTGGCTCCCCAAGTGCTGGGATTACAGGTGTTCAACACCATGCCTGGTGACAAAACACATCTTTATCAAGTTCCCACAGTGGGAGACCTTAAAATTGAGGTGTGAAATCTGGAGCCTGTGCTGAAGGGCTTTATGCAATACAAAAATCATAGGCAAAAAGTCTCTCTCTATTCCCTAAATAATATTTCACAAAATTAATTCGCTAATGGGGGGGATGGTCAACATGTGAGATAACAGATTTACATGAACGTCATTATATGTATTACTAACATATACCCTACTAATAAAAATATTTAAACATAAATGTGTTAGCCAATAGTTTTTAATACAACACTAAACAAACAGGGACCAACTCCTCAAACTTAATGTAGGAAATTAAATTTTTAGATACCACAGATGAGTGGGAAATCTTTTAGGTATTTTTAGTCTTTAAAATCTGTGTTCAAGCATAACACTAGTCCTATTGTTTGGGACTATCAGAGACTATCAGTTGGCTTGTGCAGAAACAATGTCAGAGAAAAAAAGGAGAGGGAAAGAGGGAGGAGGGGAGAGAACAGGATCCAGTCTCCATTAAAGGCCATCAGTTACCATTTCTGTATTTTATTCAGTTATATAATCACTTTGTGCTTTGCCTCAGCTGAAGCCAGGGTCTCCAATCCTGGATGATCTGACAAAAGGCTGCAATGACCCATTTGTAAGCAAGGTTAGGGAAGGATATATATCTGTGGTTCTGGAGGGAAAAAAAAAATTCCTGAATCTTGGCAGGTCAAAAGCTCCATTTTCATGCAAAAAAAACCCCCAAACAAACAAACAAACAAACACATGAAATAGTGGGAGTTCTGATAACTAGAAAACAATATTGCTAACTTTGATTAGTAATCTAAAAATATTAACAGAATTCTGTCCTTAAAAAGAACAAAAGTGTCTTCAGGATTTGTGATGCCTGAAACACCATCAATCTCTAAGGACAGGTTATATCCTTCCCGCCTACCCCAGGCATTTGTCACAGTGCCAGACAAGATCAGAATGAGATAAGCCTCAAGAACTTTTTGAAGATAGTAGAGTGATGATGTTAGGGAAGTGGCTTAGAGGTTATACTTCATCAAACCAACATCCTTCAAATGCCTACCACTAATAATAAACTGTCATCTGCCACCGCAGGATGGAGGAATCCAAGCTGACAAGGGGCCTCTAAATTCAGTGGTAACCTTTACTCTGCTTTCTTTTAGTTGTGTGGTTGTAAAGGAAAGAGCCATTTTAAAAACACAATAGAAAATCACAAGTAGTCCAAAGCATTTTTCTTTTAAGAAAGACCTTTCCTACCACACCCAGTCACTTCTCTGACCTTTGTTGTTCTACTAAACTTTCCCAGTACTCCACCCAAGTTTTTGTTCTAACTGCTGCTTTTTCTACTTCGCTTAGCTGATGAATTCTGTAGCAGTCTTAGAATAGCTTCCTGAGGACATTTATCTTCTGTGAATATCTCCCAAATGTATCATTTTCTGTAGGATGTTAACTCTGTCCTGTTTAAGAATTAATGAACTAATTTGACTTAGTTTTTCATAGCAGGCTTACAGCCAGGCTACAAATCCTCACTAGAAACTTTATCGAAATGTAAAATGAAATGTTTCTTATTTTTCATTGTAGGTGCCTGTTTTTAACAACCATGACCCAATGTTTATATTTGATAGCTCTGGAAAGCTTATGCACAGTATGGGTAAAAGTCTGTCCAAGAATGGCAGTGATGGGATCAGTTAACAGTAGGTGTTTTGTTTGCTAGTTTAAAGCCATACTGGGAATTTGCCACATCACTGAGTTACCATCTGATAGTTCCTCCAAGGAACATACATGAAAACGTAATATATCACTCATTTTCAAATCAATCCAAAGGCTAAATCATCTTACTTTTGTATTAGAAAACATTAAGGTATATGATTAGGATGGGGAGGAAAAATCACTAGAGAGTATATAAAAAGAGAAATTCAATTGGAGAATGTAAAACTTATTAATAAGGGTTTAAAAAAGGCAGACTCAAAATACATTGTCTACATTTTAGAACTAAGAGAAGTTAAGAAAAGTTTCAAATGTACTTGAAGCCAGCTGCTAAACTACAGTGAATTGTAAAATAAAGCACCTCTGGAAGATACCTTAAAAATAAAAAATTAGAATGAGCAATGACTATAAGCAAAAGCAGAGATGTGAGGATTCAGTTAATATACAAGGAATAGCTAAAGCCAGGCACAGGATCAGGAAGCAGACACCTTACTTAGCACTTTTGCAAGGAGGAGAAATGCGAGCGTCCTCCTTAGGTGAAGAGTGGCTTCAATACCATAAATCATAGCAGGAAAGAAAAAATAAGCTCAAGGCGGGAGAAGCTCTGCTTGGAGAATCTGAGGGAGATCACTGCCTGGAAACACTGGTTCTCCATGAAAACAGAGATGGCCTTCACATTTCAGCAGATTTAATGATAACATCTAACTTGTGACCAAGACGATTTCACATACTGGAAGACACAGTCAGCTTTTTTTTTTTTAAATCGGTACCAGGGATAGAACTCATGACTGCATGCTTGCAAGGCAGGCACTTATGCCCCTGAGCCAAATCCCCAGCCCTAAAATGAAATATTATCTTTCCTGAAGTTCTATTTTAAAATCTAGGTATACTAACATTTCCCAAACTTCACTAATTGTCCAAAAGAAATATCTCTGGAAGACTTCGTTGTAGAAAGACTTACTTTGTTTGTTTTGTTTTTGGTCTTGGAATTATTTGGATTGCAAAGTCCTAGTGGAATGTAAACAAAAGCAAAAGGAAATGTCTATTATTATGTGCCCAGCTCAACTGCACTGGTGATAAAGAAAAATACTTCAATTATTGTAAAAGGAATTAATTTGCATTTAGTTAAGTATCTGGGACAAGAACTCTAGCACTAGCAGATTGAAAGTAAAAAAGAAGAATCCTAAAGTTAACAGCTAGCCATGCGCTTAAAAATATGATTCATAAATATCTAAGTCAATGCCATCAAAGAGAAATGCAAAGACTAGTACCTTAAGTGGGTTCCTGATTCTCAGAAAGTGGAGTTGCCAGTAGTAGCCCCAGGGCTGTGCCATCTGGGGCCACATCTCTTTTTCAGGGATCCCAGGTGGGGCCGCAGAAGAGGAAGGGCAGGGGCTGCCAGCAAAGGGAGAAGGGGAAGAGGACGGCTGGCGGCTGGGACAGAGCAGGTCACACAAGGAACCGGAAAACAGAGTAAGGCACTTCTCTCTTGAGGACAGGATGAGGTCTGGGGAAAAGAGGATGGAGAAGGGACATGGGAAGCCACCATGTCACTCCCACCTCCATTGCCAAGAGGCACTTGTGCAGAGGTAGCAAAGACGTAAATAAAGCAGGATGATGAGATCCTGGGGCAGGGAGGGGGCAGGGGCAGGGACAGGTAAACAAGGGATCCCTTTTCTGTGCTTCACTGCCCTGCAAACAAAGCTCTGGCCATCCCCACCCCTGCCCATTTGCCATGCATTTCTGTTGGCTTCCTTTGCTGTTTTTCACTCGAACCAGTTTCTCTTCCTTTTCCCCTTTTTCAAGCCAATGCCAAGGACCCCAAGGGCTGGCAGAGGACCCTGGGAGAATGCTAGAGGACCCCAGTGGTTGGCAGAGGACCCAGGGGCTGGCAGTGGATGCCAGGGGTGGCAGGCTACACAGGCAAAGGAGTGGAGGAGGAGCCCTGGTTGGACTGCAGGTGTGCTATTCTCTTGCTGAGTCTGATTCTAAGCTGACTACTGGCACCTAAGTGGGCGAGTTGGGAGAGGAAGCACAAGGAGATCTGTGCCTACAAAGGGAAGACAATGCAAAACAGGTGCAGGTCACCATCTCCTGAGAGGCTAAAAGCAAGGGAGACACTAGAGGTAGCAGTACAGGCTATAGAGGAAGCCAGCCGGGGAGAAAAAGTGGGCAGCCTGGGCTTCCCTTTGTAGACAGAGGCCAGAAGCCTAGATCCACGTAAATAGGGTTAAAAGAATAGAAAGAAAGGGCCAGCTATGGTGGTGCCTGTCTACTCTGAGCTATCCAGCAAGCTGAGGCAGGAGGATCACAAGACGGAGGCCAATGTGGGCTACACTGTTAGACCCAGTCTCAAAGTAAAAAGGGGGCAGTGGTGGGATAGTAAGGGATGTAGCTCAGCAGGAGGCCCTGGGTGACACATGCCTGTAATCTCAGCATTCTGGGATGCTGAGGTAGGAGGATCACAAATTCAAGCCCAGTCTGGGCAGTTAGTGATTTAGTGAGACCCTGTCTCAAAATAAAAAGTAAAAAAGGGGTTGGGGAAGTAACTCAGCAGTCCTTAGTCACACACACACACACACACACACACACACACACACACACGGAGTAAAGGAGAGAGATTATTATATTTAATTGAAGCTTCACAGTTGAAGAATACTTTCACACACATCACACATTCTCATCTAATCCTGATAACGAACTTGCCGGTCAACACTCTCCTTCTATCTCTATCAGACATTTCATGGTATTTTGTACTAAGTGTCAAGAGATAGGTAAGTCACTGTCACTAGTGACTACTCCCTTGGCTTGATATGGACTCCCTGATATTCCAAACTTGAGAAACCTTTACTTATCTGTCAAGTGTAATTTTTTGAGTCATGATTGCATGCTTGATTCTAAAATAGAAACTCAAAGGATCTCCAAGTTCAGAGAGAAGATAAAATAGGAAGTGATGAAGTATAGTATGAGCTGAGTGCTATGGTAGACACAGGAGGGTAACTGAAATGGCTGAATTTGCATGCCATTTTTAAAAGTAAGGTTGGCTATATTGCCTAAGATTGGCCTCAAACTCCTGGACTCAAGTGATCCTGCTGCCTCAGTCTTTGGAGTAGCCAGGACTACAAGTGAGGGCCACTGTGCCTTGCCAAGTGCCATTCCTGTGAAAGGGTTAATCTCATACTATTCTGATTTCTATATATGAAAGCATATTATTACCTTTCTTTTTGTTTCTTTCTTAACTAGCCTTGCTGGGGATAATGTACCTGAAAAATATCCAGCAGATCAGCCCTTCTTTAAAGCTAGATTGTCATATAGATTGTCAGTCTTGTGCATTAATGCTCCTCAGTGGGAACAGCTGATTATGGAGCAAGTATCTATTGAATACATATTCTGTGCCAGGCAGGCTATACAGGTAGGATACAGTTCTCTCTCCCATCTTCTTTTCTTTTCTTTTTCTTTTTTCATCGATGAGGATCCAACCCAGGGCCTGTGGTGGTAGGGAAGCCATTTACCCCTGAGCTATAACCTCAGCCTGAGGATACATTTTTAATGATTTTGAACATCCCTCAAAAGTCTACATTGCTCTGTTCTGAGTAAAACTGGACCTTGTGAACCTTCTTCCCAAAAGCTAGCAGGGCACAAGGTAGTACAGAATGTTTCAGTCCTATCAGACTGCTTCAGGAATATTTCCCAAATAGAACTAGAAATAAACTTTTGATGTGTTTTTATTAATTTTAAAAAATACTTCAGTTGGGGTCAGGGATATAGATTGGCAGCAAAGAGCCTGCCTGGTAAGCACAACCTCCTGAGTTTGATTCCTGGTACCAAAAACAAACAAACAAACAAACAAACAACCATTTCAGTTTTTCTTTCAACTCACATTCTTCTCAACCTATAATATAAGCACACTAATTTTCAAATGGTGTCAGTATCCAGGCCAGAAAGTAAGACTACCAAGAGTATCATGATTAGATTTAAACACAGAGACACAGATGAGGAAAGGCACATGGAACAGTACATTATGACCCTGCAAAATTCACCTCTGGATCCAAAACTAATCTTTACGTTTTGTGATTAATGTGTGTGATTTTCATTTGCATGTCTTTGGTGCTTAATAAATGCTCAATGTAAATGGAATCTGGTGCAATAAGCACCCACTGAGAGAGGAAACTAAAGGAAATGAACATGCAGACCGTCCTTGAGACCCACACAGAATTTACTAACCCACATGGCATCATTTTCGCTAATCTCTGAAAAATAGGATGCATTTTTGCTTTATTTGAATTTTCACTCTGGAAGTACTGTCAACATGAGAAAGCACACAAGGTAGGTGGCAAACATACCAGATGGAAAAAAATGCAATGGTAGTAGATTTTCAGGAAGCTCATCTTAGATCAGTAGAGCAATTTTATGATATAAAATTTAAGAAATCTTGCATTTAAGAAATACACTTTTTGACTGAAAAATAAATATCATAAAGAAAACAATCCCATCTGCAGAAGACCAACACTGATATACAAATACAGGTGAATACATAGGATTCTCCCCCAAAGAATGACCACGCTCTATGTATTTTATAATTTTCTCCTTCCACTTAAATATATCCTATCTCCTTATTCTAGTATTTGTACTAGTGGGCCTTGACCATGCTAGTTAAGAGTTCTGAGTTACATACTCAGCCTTTCCTAAATTTTATTTTGACACAAGATTTATGTAAATTGCCCAGTCTGACTTCAAATTTGCAATACTCCTGCCTCAGTCTCCCAAGTAGCTGGGTTACAGGTATGTGCCACTGTACTGGCTATATTATATTTTTAAAGAGCTGCATAATTTTCTACTTTATGGATATAACATCATTTTTCTGTTTTTAAGATCTAAAAAACAAATCTCCCCAACAGCCTTTTAAATAATAAAATTAAAAAAACATATTAAATAACTCAGTAACTAAAACAGTTCAGCAATGGGCCTGATATAGTGGAATAAGGAATAATTTTTAATTTCAAACACAAACTTCCATAATGTGACATTAATCTTCCTAATGCCCTCAGATCTGCAATTTTTACGAAGTGAATTTCAAGCCCAAATTCATGTAGAACAGAACTGACTGCTTTTAGGTATTGCATTTAAGAGGAGAGGTCCTTTCAAGTTTGTTGAAGAGTGCCATCTAGTGCCCCCCTTTGTTCATGATGGATGTGGGAGGATTTCTGTGAGCCTGTCTGTTTAGGAATATTCTAAATGTAACTGGATTCACTAACTCAGTTTTTAGATAATGGTCACCTTCCTCAGATCATATGTCATTCTTATGGAACCAGCTGTGCTATTAAGGAATTGATTACTATTCATTAATCTTAGACAAAAAGTAAGGCATAGATAAAGTAAAAAGCAGCCATTTATCATCCTTTACTGACCTACATAATTAAACATGACCCTCCGAACAAGATAAATTAACCTCTTCACAGTGGCATAATCCCTGAAACAGAAGGATCAATAATAGGAACATATCAGCCTACAAGCTTCACGTTTAAGATGAGCAGTGGGGCAGCTGAGAATTCAGCTTGGGGTGGCACAGCTGAGAGATTATGTCATCAGGAAAGCAGCACAGACTCTGCAGAGGACACCTACTGTGGAGCAGACTGTCACTGAGTGACCCCTGCACTCTTTTGGGGATCCTTGTGGAATCAATGTCCCAGCAGGGTTTTCAGCTGCACTGTGTTAATGGACAAGTAAACTTTCCTGGGAGGCATGGCCAGAGGCCTGAACCTTACAAGCTCATTAGCCAATCTGAAATGGAACTGGGCCAGCATGCCTGGGTGGCAATGTCCACGCATCTGAATTACGACATACGTTCCAATTAGACACATACCCTTCCCTGAGTCAGAAATTACTTAAATTTTACTCTGTACTGTTAAACAATCATCAATAGCCCACACTTAAGTGGCTGTGATTTTGTGATAAAATTCACAGGGGTCCTAAACTATGAAGGAAGCAGCACTAGCTGGAGATAAAATTCCGTCTGGCAGCTCAGTGGATCAACACATTCATTTGATTTCCACAGCTTACAGAATTATGATTAGGCAATTCCTTGTAGCATTCATGCTTCTCTTCCTAGAAAATAACTAGTTTATTCATAAATAAGATAAATCCTTGGAGAAACCTCTTTCATGTTTCTTTCAGTGGATTTCCTAATCCAAATATATATCTTAACAAATAGAAAGTTCCAGATTTAGTAAGATCTTGAAAATGATGGTTTTAATATATACAATGAACATAAGGAAACATTTTGTTTTGTTTTACTTTATTTTTGATACTGGGGCTCAAACTCACAACCTTGTGCTTGCCAGGCAGGCACTTACACTGCTGAGCTAAATCCCTGGTCCTATTTTAAAGCAATTATTTTATAAATCTGGGTGATTATTTTCAACAGTAACTCAGTTTAATTTAAAATGCATTAATAGTTTATGTGAATTTAACTTTGCCCCCAAAGATTGTCTTAGAAAATATAAACCCTTTGATTTTCTACACTTTATCATACAAATATTCCAAAATTGACTGACAGATTCCATTTTAATTCAGCCACTGGGAAATACAGAGTAAACTGGGCATGGTGCTTATAATCCCGGGACTCTAAGATCTGAGGCAGGAGGATCACAAGTTTGAGCCCAGCCTGGAAAATTTAGCAAGACTCTGTCTCAAAATAAATAAAATTAAATTAAATAGAAAGGGGTGTGGATTTAGCTCAATGCTAAGCCCCTGGGTTCAATTCCCAGTACCAGAGGTGGGGGAAGTAAAATGTAGCTTTTCCTTTCCTTTTTCTTCTCCTCCTCCATGTCTTCCTCCCTCTCCCGCTCCTTTATGGTAGAATTTTCACCTGTTAATTTTGTAGTGAAAAAATGCAAATATTCTGGGCTAACAGAAAAAAGGAAATGACCATGTAGCTTATATTAAATAGTAGAAGTCAGCCAGCGGCAAGCTACGGGCACCCAGCACAAGGCTGGCTGCACCCTGCCCTGGTGGCGAGATCCCCTGCTACCTGTGTCCAGCCCCTGGGTTGGCCTCCTGAGATATACATGAACTTGGTGGTCCCATGCTTTGGGTTTGGAAACAAGTAGGAACCTGGTGGTCTTTAGATCCACCACATGGGCACCTGCACCTGGCAACTGCTTTTTCGAGTGCCAGAAAACCTCTACCAGGAACTGAGCTGCCCTAGGTCTACAGGTCCTGAGAGTGACACACAGCCTAGTGGAAATCACCACTGTGGAGAATTACAACTGACCTCAAGGTGCTCAGGTGTGGGTCGAGGCCCCTCCTCCTGCCTCCTTGCTCTTAGTTAAGGGACCAGTTTGGGGACGTTCCCCAGCTCTGCGCTCTGTACAGTCAAGTCCTAAGGAAGGAGTCTGTGGATTGTACTTCTTATCTCTTTTTTCCTTCTATCTGTTGTTCTCCTTCCTGTGACAGAAAGAACTGTATCTCTATTATGCTTCTTCAACAACTATTTGTTGAATGAATGAAAGAGGTAAAATTTAAGTGCAAACAATTTGGACAAATTTCATATTCAAAGCAAGCTTGAAATGTATTTGTAGATTTAAAAAAAAATGTTACCTAGGATAATTCCCTATACTTGCAACAGTTGAACATAGAAATATTTTTTTAAAGAGAAAAAAACCCCAAAATTTCAAAACAAGATAACTAGAGGATAACAATGGTTAATACATGACATATTGTTATCTTTAAATTAGTTACTCAAAGTACAAGAGATCTGCATTTAGTTGTCCAAACAATATTAGCATAAACCTTTCTTTTCAATGAACTGAGAGAAATTAGTTCTATAACTGATTTTAGAGAGAAAGTTTTTAGTTTTTGTCCATTTGGTATGATGTCGGCTGTTGGTTTGTCATAGACGGCTCTTATCAGATTGAGATAAAGATCATCTATTCCAATTTTCTGTAGGATTTTTTTTTATCATGAATGGGTGCTGGACTTTTGAACATATAGCAATATTGTTTAAAATATACCTCTAACATTTTTTTCATATTTTAAAAAGTAATAAGCTTATAGCACAAATTTTGTAAAAATTGAGAAAGGCCCCAAAATTAAAATCATACCCCTCCTACTAGAACCACTGTGAGATAAGCTATTGCTAACATTTTACAAACATAAAATTTTACACACTTTGCAGGCATCAAACCTAATATATTCAGGTTGTCCTAGATCTAGGATAGGGCCCCCATGTTTTCTTATATATTTATCATTTAATCCAGGGAATCCTTTGACCATTAGAGTACTATTTACCCACTAGACAAATTTGGTGGCTTTTGATTGGTAATCAGACTGCATTTAGATTGAGAAGTTTACTGGTCAAATAAAAATACTCTGCGGGGTAGTTGGCTTGAGAAAGGAGAGTAATATCTGAAGGTTGCTTTAAAATATTGCATTGTCATCAAGACAGGTCCACTAAAAGATACATCAGACCATCTACACTTTTCCTCTGACCACGTCAGAGCCAGCCTCTCACAAGTTCCCATTCATTTTTCTCTCTGTAGACAATTTAGCCAACCTGCCACTCTGATTAGACCTGGCACCTTCCTTACTCATAGGAGTTGTTGGCAAGTATAAACTGGTGACTTAACAAATACTGCTTCCAAAACTTAGGAGACTAAAGAATTTTATCCTAAGAAAAAATAAAGCAAAGGAAAAGCAGTAAGTCTATAAAGTTGTCATGTGTAGTGATAGATGCATAATCATGAATTCTTTAATGCAGCCAAGAAAGTGACAATATTTCCTGAATTTGGAATAGAGAAGAAAATTGTATTATTATTTTCTCAGCATTTGTGATAGATTATTCCTACCTGTGATTTGCAAACTGTTCAGGAAACAAGGAACCTCACCCAGCTGCAAGGACATGGGACTGATAGGGTGTGGCCAGGGCTGTGAGCTTAGAACTGCTAGGTAAAACACAGGATGCTCAAGTAAATTTGTCTTCAGATAGACAACCAATAATATTTTTAGGATATGTAGTATTTGGGACACACAGGTACTCAAAACATTGTTTTGCTTTGTTTTGTTTCTTTTGGTGCTGGGGACTGAACACAGGACCTCAAGCATGGTAGGTAAATACTCTACCACTGAGTTATATCCTGGTCCCCCAAATTATTCACTATTCATTTGAAATTCAAATTAAATGGGGAAGCTTGTGCAGTTTCTTCTTCTGGGTGAAACTTCTTTTCTGTTTCCCAGCAAAAATAGCCTGACTTTACATACTAGGGCTCTAGGCAGTCTTATGTTCAAAGAAGGTGTTTTGCTAACAACAACAATAAAAAGTTTGAAAATTGCTTTGCTAAATAAATCTGGGCAACACCTTTGACCCCCTGTGTCTGTGGATTATCCATCAATAAATATAGCAAAATGCAACTAGTTGCTGTGAAACTTAATTAAAGCTTGTAAAGCTCTTTGAAATTAGCATGTTCAGTCACATATGCTACAAAATATTTATCACATGCCAGACTGTCTGAAAGTGTACTGATGGTTGAGTGAACAATTAGATGGCAGAAATTCTAAAATGTTAAATCATAAATTTAATATTATCACTTTGAAGAACCATGTATTAAAGTATAGTGCCCTTGGAACAAGTTTGCCTTTAAAAACAAACATGATTTGCCTGTTAAAGTATGTGTGCATGTGTGTGTGTGTGTACTGAGAATCAAACTCACAACCTCGTGCTTGCCAGGCAGGTACTGTGCTGCTGAGTTATATCTCTAGCATCAGTGCTTTATATTGTTACAGATTTTTTCAAGTGAATCAGAGTTCTTTTTAAAAACCAAGAGTTCAAGAAATAACAAGTAAATAGTTTATCTCCTATAAGACTATTGTCTGCTATTTTTTGCTTGGTAAGGTTTTTTTTTTTTAAGATTAAAGAAAAGTTTTTATGAAAACAACTAACACAATAAAGTACATCTGGAGACTATTCAGTGATATTCAGGCTTCTTTTCTCTGCAGTGTTATCCTTACCTAAGAGCTCTTCCAGGACTACAGCAAACACCAGAAACGCAGAACATTCCTTACTTAATGTCTAAATACTCAAGGCAGAATTTAAACCTGGCAGTGAAACTGATGAGTAAACAAGTTCCTATTGTACCAACCTAACAATGAAAAGACCCAAGTGTAAGTCCCTGGTAAACTGGCCAAGTAAGCACAGCATTTGAGAAGAAAGCAGAGAGCTCTTATTTAAAAATTTAAAGCCAATCACAGAGAAGAAAGATTCAAGATTACAATGAAAGTTGTCAAAATTACTATCCTATTTCTGATCAAAACTGAGGTTTTCTAAGGGAGCTGTAAATCCCTTACTAAAAGCAGAATTAATCTTTTAGCTAAATAGAAAGACTTGGAATTCACTGAACTTGACCCATCTTTTCCGGATACTTTGCCTCTGGCCTAGAGTGACTCATTCTCCAATTCCAATGGTTTTGCCAACTCCAACTCATCCTAAAGACCCAACTCAATCCTTCTTCCTCTCTGGGGCCTTCTGTAGCAATTCCTACTAGACAAATGACATCTGTCTTTGTCTTTGTTTCACCACTGAGTTTCTCTATTTCTGCTTTTACCACACTACAGTGCTAGGAAGTGGGTACTTTTGTTCCTTCCCAAACAGTGAACTCTGTAAAGACCAAACCACTCTTACTTCATGTCTGCAGAGTCTAACAACAGGCCTGGCACACCACAGGCACTCAAGAAAAGCATGTTAAAAGGAAAGCTATACCCTCCATTTGGATAAAAATGAGTTCAATGTTAAATGTCTAACATGCACTTGTGAGTGTAAGCTGTCTTCTTGAAGAGGAATAAAGAAGGGAGAGAATATGGAAAACATCTACCATCACTTTGAAGTAAATAAGTGGTCAGGAAAAGATGAAAGGTTCTGTGTATCCACATGAGGAGATAGAACAACAGAAACCATTGTGAACCATCCCTAAACACCCACAGAAGGTTGCCCACTGGCTCCTTGAGGGCTGACCTCAAGTCCCAGGACATGTGTGCCTGGATTTCGGTGGCACCTCTGACACTGTGCTGCAAAGGTGTCATTAGGAAATGCTCTGCCAGCCTGCGGTACTTTCACACAGTCATTACCATCTGACGGTGTTTGATCTCTCAGTCATGCTGAAGTGACCCAGATTCAAACCTGTGATTACTAACGTCACACTGAAACAGCCCTTCCTACTGGTACAGTCCTTCATAGTCACACAGGAATCTGCTGGGAAACCTGCACTGCTCACTGCTCTGCTCCTCTGGACAATCACAAACTTCGTCTTAGACACAGCACAGACGGGAGGATGTTTCCTTGGGGGGCTGCTAGTGACTCTGGGCTGAGCCTAGTGAGAAAATGAGTCAGATCTGAGCTGTGGCAGTTTGGTTGAAAAATTAGTGATTTAACGCATCACGATGCCACTAAAAGGAATGCTCAGGCCATTACGAGTGGTGAAATATGAAAAATACAGTGAATCTTTAAGCAAAAAATATTGTATTACAATGAAAGACACATGGCTGTCAATGAGTGTCTTTAGTTGCACTATTGTGGCTGCCTCAATGTCCTGAATCAGTTCAAAATGTTTACTACTCATGGTTATTATGTCTATTTTGTCATGGAAGATCCAGAAGTCCCCCAGTGCCAAATCTAGTGAATGAAGTGTATGAGGACACACAGTAATGTTTTCACAAGCCTACATTTCCATTGGATGGCTCTTTGCATAACATTCACTGTATTTTTGATCACATCTCATAAAGACACTCACAAAAGAGGATGTCCAGAGCTGCTTCAGAAAGTGGCAGGAACAATGGCATAAGAGTGTTCAAAGCAAGGGGGAATATTTGGAGGAAGAGTAATTGCAATGTGGTTTTTACTGTAATAATTTTTTAATTTAATTTTTTTAAAATTTAAACATTTGCAGTGCATTTTGATCATCCCAATGTGTGTTAGCTAAGAGTTATACAAAAACAATTTCACTACTTACCATATATTTACAGATTCTATATGGTAAACCTGAGAGATAAAAATGTTATTAATGTTAGGGCTTTTAAAAATATTAGGCATGCAATTAAAATAGCAATTGAATTATCCTTATTTTCATGCAAATCCTCTCTAAACCTCTGAAAATTAATTCCAATTTGGTTGATGGACACACATATTCTAAACACAGCTGTTATTACTATGTGACTGTATAAATAAGTAAATATAATACTTTAGAGTTCTAATTTTAAATCACCCATATTTCCCATGCATACATTTGTAAGCTTTTATTATGAACATAAATATGCCATTGTAACAGCATCAGATTAATAATTTGTGCACTGCAAATTTTTAGTTATTAAGTTAAACTATGATATAAACTAAACTCTAAGCAGGGGGAAGTATATATATTCTCTTAGGTCTTTGAGACTGGGTCTTGCTACTTAGTTCATGCTGACCTTGAACTCACTAGGTAGCCTAGGCTGGCCTCAAATTCCTGGCTATCCTCCTGCCTCAGGCTCCCAAGTGTTGGGATTACAGGCAAGCACCACCATGTCTGGCTGTCTTAGGTCTTTAAAACACAGTGGTTGCTGAATTGAGTTGGTCATGCTGAATAATGAATAAAACTGTAAATGGGACCTGACTAATATGAATTCTTTTAGTAGCTTGTTCAAAAAGTTTAGTCAGTGATTCAAGCAGTGATAATGATAACAATAGTTATTTGGGCAATTATTGGTTATTTGGGCAATAACCAGCCCAAATCTGTTATCTATTATGGCCTTTAAATCCAGGATTTTAGAGAGATTATTATTTTTGCTTAAGAGAAAAAAACACAGAAAAGAAAAACAAAAAGGAAAAGAGACAAACAATAACAAACTCAAAATAATAACAGTGTAGGTTTTCAAAACAAGATGATAGGAATTTAACAATGGTTGTAATATTGCATATTGTTACCTTAAGAAGGGTGGTTTAGATTACTAGATATAGACAGGTCATATGAGTATTAATTGTTCTTTTCCAGGAACTAATACAATTAGTAGTATAGACATTTTAGCTATCTTATGTATATACATACAAATTTATGTCTTTTTCCTTCTCCCTTCCTTCTTTCCTCCTTTCCCCTATCCCAGTTACTTTTCCTCTTTGAGCAGTTTCTTATCCTTACATAATATTTATTATAGATTTTGGATCATATTTTCTCTTTCAGTTTCTTACACTAGGGATACAATATGGAATTTACACATATGAGTTTGATTTATTTCACTTATGAGTATGGTCTCAAGTAGCATCCATTTACTTATAAAAGTCTTGATGCAACCTTTATAGTTGAATAGTACTCACTGTATAAAAATACCACATCTATTTTATCCATTCCTTGATTGATGGGCACTTGGGTTGTTTCTAAGATTTGGCTATTAAAAATTGTGCTGCTATAAACATGGGTGCACATATATCGCTGTGGTATTATGATGTTTTCAGTTCTTCTGGGAAAATGCCCAGAAGCAGGACAGCTAGGTCAAATGGAACCTCTAATCCTAGTTTTTTGAGGAACTTCCAGACTGATTTCCACAGTGGTTGCACCAACCTACACTTCCACTAACAGTGGAGACAAGTTCCTTTTTTCCTCACAGCCCCTCCACAATTTGTTATTGGTTGATTTCTTGATCTTGGCCATTCTTTCTGGAGTGAGATGGTGTTGCTTTTATTTGCATTTCTCAAATGGCCAATGATGCTGAGCATTTTTTCGTATATTTATTTGCCATTTGTATTTCTTCATCTGAGAAGTGCAGATTCACCTCAGATGCCCATTTTTGGATTGGGTCTTTGAATTTTGGAGGCCTGATTTTTTTTTAATTCTTCATATGTTCTAGGTAGAAGTCTTTTGTCTGAGGGCCAGTTGGCTATTTTACCAATTTGTGGGTTTTCTTTTTACTCTGTTGGAGATATCTTTTGACCTGCAAAAACTTTTGGTAAGATGAGATCCCAGTTGTTGATTCTGGGGAGTATTTCCCATGCAATTTGATTTTTGTTAATGAACTCTCTGTCAAGATTTCTACTTACTTTGTCTTCCAGAAGATTTAGTGTTTTAATATTTAGATCTTTGATCCATTTTGGCTCTAGTTTAGTGCATGGTGATAGCTATGGATCTAGTTTTAGTTGTTGGCATATGGAAAGCCAGTTTTTCCAGCACCACTTACTAAAGAAGCTATCTTTCTTTTTTATTGGTACCAGGGATTGAACTCATGACCATGCACTTGCAAGGCAGGCACTTATGCTGCTGAGCTAAATGCCCAGCCCCAAAGCTATCTTTCTTCCAGTGTATATGTTTGGCCCATTTGTCGAAGATGAGGTAGCTGAGTGTGTTTGCAGTTGTGGCTATATCTTCTAATCTATTTCATTGATCTTTCAGTCTATTTTTATTCCAGTACCATGCTGATTTTATCACAGTACTTTTATAGTATAATTTCAAGTTGGGGATTATGATGCCACCTGCCTTACCTTTGTTGCCCAGAATTGCCTTTGTTATTCTAGGTGTCTTCTGGTTCCAGATGAATTTTATGAACAATTTCTCTAGATCTGCGAGGTATGCAAATAGTATTTTGCAAATCCAGGATTTTAGAATCAAATACATTTTGAGTTTAAAAATCACCAGATCTTTCATTTTTATCATTGAGGAAACTGAGGCATGGCAGATGAGGGCTTCCAGAAAATTAAATGACTCTTCATGATCCCATGCCAGTCAGTAGTAGGAGAGGCAATAATCATCTCAAAGCATTTAACATAAACATATGTAGCATGAGAATATTTATATAACAATAAAACATCAATCAAATCATTTTGGATGAGCTACAAGTGCTTGCTTACTTTCCCTTTCTGTTGTTGTTCTCTCTTTAGTTGGAAATGTACATATATTTAGGAACTACCAAGTTGAAACTTCATAGGAAATCTGCATCTTAACTAGCAGTCCCTATATCAGTAAGTTAGGGTAACCTTAGTTAGGCCTCCACACAAATAAATGCAGATAAATAAGATGAATTTGAAAGTGCTTTCTGTGCTTTGGAGGTATTAGGCTTATTATAGGAAAGAATGCTACTCTGTTAGAACATGACAATTTCTGGACAAATAAGTTGGCTCAGCTTCTTAGTAGGAAGGCTGACCTACTGCCAATTAGGCCCTGAGACGTGAAACATTAAAATAATAATTTCAAGCAACTTAGTTTCCTAGCAAACTGGTTGAAAGTATTTAGAGGATTAGCTTCTTGACCATGGAACTTAAATTAGGGGATTTTTTTTTCCCACTGAATGACAGCTCCTGAGGTCCCCATTTCCACACAAGGGCAGAGCTACCAGCTGGTCTGAAGATGCCTTGTTCAAGCTAGGAAGCATGGCATAGTATGAGGCAGTCACACAGCTTTCTTGTTGAGGATTCTCAACCTTTGCTTAAAAGCTCACCCTTCAGAGTCCATCGGTCATTGGAGGTGGAAAAAGGAAGAAGCATGTTGGACTAGCTGATTTATGCTACCTTTCTCTATGTACCTTTCTTTAGCTTTATTCAGATAAAAGAATCAGCTCAGAAACTCTATGTCAGCTTCGAAGCAAAGCAAAACACCCTGAAAACTAAAAACAAAACCAAACCAACTGTGCATCTCAGAAGCCAAAGAATTCTGGCTTCTATTTTTCTTACCTACAGCATTAAAATGCCCCACCTACTCTGTCAAGTGAGGGTGTTGTTGGTTCCTCATACTGTCTTATTATCATACAGGGATTATAAACTTAAAACTCTTTCTCATCACTACATATTATTATATTGGGGAGCAGGTCCACTCTGTTCATACTTCCTAAGCACCTACTATGTGCCAGGAACTTCTCTAAGAGCAGCACAACAAGGAGACAAGCAGCGAAACTTCAGGAAAAGTTAGACCTACAAGCAGTAGGGCCCTGTGCAATACTAAGAACTCGCTTTTGACTTATCTCAAATGACCCTTTACCTCAGGTTAACTACGGCTCAATCTTTTTCCTGAGAAACACCACACAGTATCTCTTCCCATAATGTCTAAAACAGAGCGTTTTCAGGTATATTGCAGGAACAACCCAAGTAGATAACTCAGGTAGAAACTTCCACTCACAGACTCGGATTATTTGATTTGGCAAAGCACATAAATAGGAAAAAAATGTGCTAAAGCCAGCTGATTTAGTGCCTGGTCATATAAATGTGGAAAAAATTTCAAAGGAAATTGAGAAAGTTGGCCAAGTTTTAGAATGGTGAATTTTAGAGTTTCTATTCTAGTTAAAAATATAATAAAATAAAAAGCAACAAACATTCCTATAACAATGGCAAGACACAACAAAATCCAGTAAACTAAGTACCCTCCACTCTTTGTTCCTACTTCCTTTCTTTTCCTCTTTCTTCCTTCCTTTTTCCTCCCACCTTTCCTTCAATTGCTCTCCCTCTCTTCCTCTCCCACATGGCAGATTGAACCCAGGGACTCATGCATTCTAAGCAAGCACTCTACCACTAAGCTACATTCCCATCCCTTTTTATTTATTTTGAGACAGGATCTTGCTAAATTGTCCAGGCTGGCCTAAAATTTGTATTCTTGCTTCAGCCTGTCAAGTGGCTGGGATTACAGGCATGCATCACTACACCTGTTCTGGTTTAAATTCTTAAATTCTTTTTATCTAGTCTGTCTATATTCTACAGTAATAGCAATAATGGATAATAAGCAATAAGACAGGCAATGAACTCAGTTAATTTCCACAAAACTGTATAACCAAGAACTTTTCCATGCTTGACAATAAAACATTCAGGTTCATTATAACTATGAGAACAACTGAGAATGCACTTATCATCCTTTATGGAGGTTCTCTCTTCTCTTATGTGGCACTAAAATATATACACTGTGGACAGAATCTCTGTGTAGTATGACAGTTTCAAAACACTTCATACTGTATTATGAAAGATATGATATGGAATTACATCTGTAAAAAGGTCAAAATAATTGCTGTCTATAAAATAACTATAATTAGCTAATTTAAAGATTACTTTCACAGTCAAAAGAAATAAGAATTGGCATTTCCTTTGCTAAAAATGACAAAAGGCTTATTGTCTTAATGATGCACATATATATTTTTAATTAAGAAAACTGATAAAAATATAGTTAAAATTAAACTTTTTAATTCAAAACATTTAAAATTTTTATCTATTTATTTATTTAGGTTTTTTGAGACAGAGTCTTGCAGAGTCTTGTAGACCAGGTTGGCTTTGAACTCACTATGTAGCCCCTCACCCCAGTCTGGCCCTAAACTTGTGGCAATCTTTCTGCCTTAGCCTCCAAAGTGCTGGGATTATAGGCGTGTGCCTCCATGTCCAGTTTAAAGCATTTTTAACAAGGACTTGAAATGTTAATAGACTTGCAAATTATCAGATCTATTTTTAAATCTGTAAGGTGCTATGGCTGGGTTAAACACTATATCTTA
The DNA here is from genome assembly GCA_004027455.1 of Hydrochoerus hydrochaeris. Classification (NCBI taxonomy): domain Eukaryota; kingdom Metazoa; phylum Chordata; class Mammalia; order Rodentia; family Hydrochaeridae; genus Hydrochoerus; species Hydrochoerus hydrochaeris. The sequence continues at coordinate 39,190 of PVLA01002580.1, read as the reverse complement.
AACTGACACATCCTGTATGCTCACAGAAAATTGAAATTCAGAGATTCAACAAACACAGGAGCTCAAAATATAGAGACATAGCATTAACTTACTTTTCAACAGAATGTTAAGTGCCTTTTTTAAAAAATTGCACTTTTGAATAAATGCTCAGTATCTTTTTTGGGGGTGGGTCTCCAGATATCTTTTCAGGTTAAATATTTTCAAATAGAAAGCAATGGGTCCAATGGTTAATCTGGAAAAAAATACAATAAATATGATATGAAATATGCTAAACATCTGGAAAAAATAAGGGAAATAATAGTTTTAGCATGTTGCTTTTTCAGATTAAGTGATCATACCCTTTGCTTTTTAAATCTGGAGGTACTTTACCAAAAAAGATGTCTGCAAGTTGGCAAATATAATGGCATGTTATCTAGAGACAAAACTAACACAGTAATTTCAAAAAGCGTGCAGAGTGTGCACGGTCTGCGTCTGTCCACTGTCTACTGTGTGTCAGCTGCTCCCTTAGGCGCTGCTTATGCAGTGGTGCCCACGTGTGGCTCCTGTCTGATGTGGATTGCCAGCTCTGCAAGCACGGAACATACATCTTCGTAGAACTGGGCTACAATGGCATCTGTAGTATTGCAAGGTTAATAAAAACCATTAGGAATGAACGAAGGAACTAAGAGGGAGGGAAAAAAAGAGGAAGGGAGAGAAGGAGGGAGAGAAAGAGAGGAAGGAGGCAGGAAGAAAAGGGGAGGCAGACAACTCAGCCTAGAAGGGTCAGAGACATATAACTTGAGAACTGGAAGGAAATCTTAGGTATCATCTAATTTAGTGGCTCAACCACAGCTGCGTACTGGAATCACCCCAGAAGCTATTCGGACTAAATGTGCAAGACTCCCACCCAAGGGCTGGGGTATAGATCAGCAGTACAGCTCCTGTTAGGCATACACAAGGCCCTGGGTTCAATCCCCAGAATAAAAAATCAAATCCAACCCTGTCCCAATCTACTATATTAAAATCTCTGTGTATTTGTGCTTGAAAAACACTACACAGGTGTTTACGATGAAATCATTTGGCTAATCTACACTGATCTAGCTTAATTTCCTCATTTTTTTATATGAGGAAACTGAGGCCCAAATAGGCTGAGACTAACCCAAAATCCCATAGCTATCATACTATGGTCTCAGTTTTCTGATTTTCAAACTTCCAAAAAACTGTACATCATCTCACCACCATCTTTTCCAGAATCTCTGCTTATGAAGAAACAGGATAAATGAATATAACACTTTGTTAAGATTACTGGACCACAGTAAAAAAGCCAGTGTAGGCAGCAAAAACATAAAAATAAAATAGACCCATCATCCACTCTCAACCCAGTTGCTTCCTGCTTAAAAGACCAAGTCAAGCTGGTTTAAAACACTCCTCCACAAATATCATTACTCCTAACAGTTTCTCACTTCAGCACTGTAATGAATAATAATTTTGGTTTCCTTGGGTAAGGAGGGAGAGGAGTGATTTTTTTTCTGGGTTATTTCTTAAAATTCAGAAGGTTAAAAAAATATATTTCCAGCTCTTCAATATGGAGAAAGCCTGGTCTGCTTTTAACACATTTGGCAGGATCTGAGGACACGTTTTTGGCTATTAGCCTGCCAAGCTGTTTAAGCTTCTAGAAGGCCCACAAAGGGAACTTGTATGATTAAGTTAGTTCAACATCCTTACTGTATATTTTACTTTATCCCCTCCCTCTACATTCACAAAAACATAAAAGGCAAAAACATTTCAGAAGTAGGCGAGGGTGCAAGTTATTTATCACTTCAGCTCCTTTCTCATGGTCTGTGCAAATGAGAATTGAGGCAACTCAATGAAATGACTCCCTGTGATGCTTGCAGCAAACAAAGCTAAGTAAAGCATCGCAAGCAATTCGAATTCCTACAAGGCACACGCATTTTCTTACAAGAAACATCTGTGATTCCCTAGTGCACTTCAGACTTAACTTTATCTTTCTAAAAATTATGTAACATGCATATACTTCAAGCACTGAACATATTTATTAATTACATAGTCACACAAGAATTCAAAATGTCATCTCTTTCTGCCATACATTATAACAAGTATTTCAATGCTAGAGCACTACACAGTCTTCTCACATGAAATTTAACAGCTCCCTAAATGGCTTGGAAGAGATATTTTAAAGCAGAACAAGATGTCACACTATCTAGTCCCTTTTTAGACCCTAAAGAACTTAGTCAAAGATGTACATGGCATGACTGGAAACATCAGTAAGTTAACAAATTAGGAGTTTCCTTCTGAAGACTACCATATTGTTTTCTTACCAGTGGAATATGAGAAACAAAATGCCCTTGGTGAAACCATAACATGGCTTAAATCACTTTACTATGAGAGGGAGGGAGGGAAGGAGAGATGGAGGGAGAGAGAGAGAGAACAGAAAACTAAGACAGAGAAACTAGCCAATTCAGAAGAGGTTTTTAAGAGATTTTCTGTCTTAAACATGGCAGCTGTGGATTCTCTCACTACAGCAATGGGCCCTTGGGTAGGTATGTCTGGTGGGCAGAGTGCTCAACAAGCAGAGTAACACAAACCCCCTTCTACCTATGTTGAGCTAATTTCTTCCCAGGTGCTTTGTTTAACTGAAAGTATCCAAGGGTCAAAAAGATGAAAAGAAAAAGTCCAAGTATTGGCTAGTGGGCATTTCTTGATGGTACCTTAATCTATCAACATCTTCTCCCAAATGTGATCAAAGGCCTCTGCTAGCCTTTGTCACTGATTGTGCCTTGGGTCTAGGCAGCCAGCTAACCCTCCAGAATCTCCATGATTCCTAGCAGCCTGGGGTTAATTTCAGCTGTCTGTACAGGGGCAACATGAAGCATGGCATTTACAAATTTTGTTTACACAGCACTACTTATTACAAGATGGAAGATTTCTAAAAGCGCCACAAGAGATGTTGGCATTTATGCAAGTCAGCTACTATTCCACCCAAAGAAGCACCACACACCACAGGGTATTTTACCAGGACTGAAAGGGCCCATGTGAAAACACCTTCATTGGGATCATCTTAGCGCCTCACCCAAGGCTCTCTTCTAGCTCCAGGTATTCCGTGTCAGGCCAACAAAGTCCTGAAAACAGAACTCCCCAGTCCTACTACAATCCATTCACTCCAAGTCTTGAGAATGTATATTTTCTTATTTTCAGACTTACTAAATCAAATATACCTGGTAGCTGGTAAAAGACTGAAGTTACCAAAGTTTTAAAAGGTTTTAGTGTTCAGATATTTCACACCCACAAAGGAGGCAGATTTGGAGGGTTTAGTTCCTGCACAACTATGAAATTATTTGCTGGTTCCTCCTTTTTTTAAAAAGGACGTTCCTATTAACCTTTCTTTATCCTTTTAAAGTTTTTTTTTTTTTAAACATCTCTTTGGATCTACCAAAAGAAAACAGAAATCTTTTTTTTAAAAGACAATGTATTGGGTGATAGCTGGTGATCTAAAAATATAATTATGATAGGTCCCTAAAGAGGGAGGGAGGAAAACTTGAAAACATGAGCTACTTACAATATGCTATTAGATAACCTTTTCCCCTTTTCTTCTTTGGGGAAATCCAAATTGCATTACAATGTTTCTTTAAAATTCTTTTATTAAAAAGTTCCCTGTACTTGTTCAAAGCAAATGGCATCCTAGAAAACTGGGGCCAATATTATATCACATTAAGTGGTGGCTACTTTATATTAGATTTTTTTAAAAGGCAACACACGTGGAGGAAAAGATGGTTATAAAAACACCACAGGAAACCAAATAGCTTTTATTTAAATTAAAAGCAATGGCAGCCTGACTCTTGGAACACACTTAGCAATGCTTTTTGGCATGCAGCTGCTACATGCCGCCAATATTGTGTGTAACTGGAAACATTTCAAACAGAATTGTTACCAAAGTCAGAGACCATAATTGTGAGCTAGGGGATCAGTGCCTCAGATAAAAGGGGCAGCTGAGCTTGCACCATCCATGCACTATGCACTGGCCTGCATCTATCTGCAGTCTCTCCACGGTATTATTGGCCAAGCTGTCTTCTCAGAAACAATGACACCAAAAAAAGTGGGTGGGTGTTATAAATCAGCAATTGAGAGAACACTCTGAGAAGGGACTCTATGACTTCAGTACCAGAACAACTGAAATAACACAGCTCTAACTTTTTTCCTGAAGTGTAATCCACCAGAAATGAGAGGCATCTCTCCCAAGAGAGCCTACCCCAAATCTACCATCTAGAAAAATGCTCCTCCAGTTTGACAGGCTTGTTGATTTTTAGGATCACTTAGGACCCAACCTAGGGACCAAAGGGAGGCAGGCAGTTTAGCAAAGGTAAATGACAGCTGCTTGCTTGTTTACAGCTCTAACTTTTTAAATGTTTACACCAGCACTTGCATTTTTACTTTTATTTTAAATATAGATTCTCTTCCTAGGAAAATAAACCTGACAAGGCCTAATCAGTTGACGCTGGGCAATCATTCCTGTTCCTAGAGAGACAACCCCAAAAGTGACCCAAACACATTTAGTGTTCAGTCTCAAGATGCACACAAACCAGAGACATGGGAAGAATGATTCCATTGTCTCTGAGAGGTCTGATTCCCCCAGTACACTAAGTGGAAACAGGGCCAGTGGGTCAGCAACAACTCTGGAAAAATTGTGTCATTCTGGCACAAGGAGAGTGATGCAATTGTCCTGTCGTGTTCTGTGCCAGGAGTGTCATGACATCAGCAGGCCCCAGCCTGTAAAGCGTGTCTCTCCTCACCAGCCCCTCCTCAGGAAAGAGGGCAGGGAACAAAGGCTGCCTCGGTGCCCACGCTGCGCCTGCCGCTGGGAGACGTGCATCACCAGCACGCTTGGCATCAGCCTCCTTTTGGAGCAGTGCTGCCATGAGCAAGGAGGTGGGGGTGGTGGCCGCTGGGGACAGTGCTCCTGTGTGCCTTGCTCCGTGGCACTGGGACTGGAGCCTGGCTCTGTAAGCTGCCTGAGGTTTCGAGGAACTGCAACAATGGCACAGCACCTGGCACTGAAGACCTGCGTTTCTCCCCCATCCTTTTGGTGGCACCGACCTAAAGATGTTCGAGTCCAACAGGACGATCCTTTATTCCACTAGCACTGAGAAGGCAGCCAGGGAATCTTGGAACACTGACCAGCCCAGAACGTGGCACATGCCCCTCCCAACCCTTCTCTTGACTGTGAGACAACTGCACATGGACTTAAGCAATTTTTAATACTCAGGCTAGTAGAAGTTGAATGAGATGTTATTTTATAAAACAGGAACCAAACAGGGGCATTTTTCTGAGGAGGAGGAGTCTCTTGTGGTCAAGTGACATCTTTAACATTTGTGTGCACATGTAACAATCTATTTGACTTTTTAAATTATTTTTAGTTACTTATTAACTTTCAATTAAAATTTTAATTTTATTTTTATGGTACTGATGAGTAAACTCAGGGACTTATGCCTGCTAAGCCAGTGCTCTAGCGCTGAGCTGCACCCCCAGCCCGTTGTAGTTTATTTTGAGATGGGACCTCAATAAGTCATTTAGGCTGAGTTTGAACTTTCCATCTTTCTGCCTCAGCCTCCTGATTAGCTGGGATTAGAGGCCTGTACCACCACACCCAGTTTACTTCCCTTCTTTAAAAGGAAAAATTTACTCTTTATAAACCACTTTAACCAGGAAATTAGCTGCAGTAACTGGAATGCAAGTAAATGATAATTTTTATGCTATTCTTTACTGTAAATTATTTCCCCTAATATTAGGCAATTCCACATATAGGTGTCAATCATTTTAGATAGTTACTTAATTACTGGAAAATAATTAATCCTCACTCCAGCTCACCACTACTATATTCACTCACAGAACTGACCTCTCTGCAGTTTGCTCTCAAGTAATTATAAGTTTTAGAGAAATTAAAATACTTTTTTTTTGTTTTATTGAGACAGGGTTTTACTCTGTAGTTCAGGCTGGCCCTGAACTCAGTTTGTAGCCGAGCTGGCCTTGAACTCATAGCAATCCTCCTGCCTCAGCCTCTTGAGTGCTGGGATCACATGTATGCACCACCACATCTGTTCATCCACTCTGTTCATACTTCCTAAGCACCTACTATGTGCCAGGAACTTCTCTAAGAGCAGCACAACAAGGAGACAAGCAGCGAAACTTCAGGAAAAGTTAGACCTACAAGCAGTAGGGCCCTGTGCAATACTAAGAACTCGCTTTTGACTTATCTCAAATGACCCTTTACCTCAGGTTACAGGATTTAACAGACTTTTTAAGTGTCTTTGGAGTTACCAGCGGAACTGGGTGAACCTGTCACTTTAGCAAAATACATCACTTTAAAAAATCTATGAACCTACAGGCTCACTCAGTGTTAAGTCACCAACTAGTACCAAGTGAAGTGCAGAAAAATTAATTCACTAGTGCCCTTCACCACATCAACCGGTCTACCTCTGTGCACATCCCCTCCTTCCCTCCTTCCCTTCCCCTTCCCGTCTTCCTTCTTTTCATCCTTGTCTCCTCCTTCTTTCCTTCTGTCCTTTTTGCCTTTCAAGGCTATTTATAAGTAGAATTGCTGTCAATCATGACGTCAGCAAGTGTCCTGTCCCTTAACTGTGAGCAGCCCATGCATCTTTGGCATCTCTCAGTTCTAAAATGTAGAGCACATGCATTTGCCAACCTCTAAATCCTTTCTATAAACAATACTGAAAGAGCCTGTAAAATAGCTTCTTCAGTGTTTCCTGACTCACCTGCTGATGGCATTTTGACATTCTCTGGTACCAGCAGGTGCTATATTTTGCTTTCTCCAGGCTCCAGCCAGCTACAAGGACAGATTCCTGTCCCAGCTCAGCCCGGCCACCTAAACCAGGACCACATTGTTGGCAAAATGAACCAGGCTCCACCACCCAGCCTGATAAGTGGCTGCTGTGTAAGTTTAAAATCCCCTGGTGGGAGTAAATATTTTCCAGAGAAAAAGGCCTGATGAATACTGCGTCATCCATACAGAGCTGTCTTGATTAAAACAGAATTTTCAGATTAACTTGGTGCCCATTTCAAAATGTACGTATCTTGTTGTCATGGATTTTTTTTTCTTCTTCTATTCTGAACACAGACATATTGTAGTGGATGGTCAGACAAGGCTGCCACTCCTGATGGGCTGGGGTCCCACTCTCTGATAGAAAGCCCTCTGATAGACTGTTCGCTAACATTTCACCAAGGAGAATGGAGACAGCAGAGGCTTAGCAGGAAAGGGCCAGTTGTCACCTAAGTGACAGGCAACAGCTGAGCTCACACATCTGGAACGGGAGGAGGGCAAACATTAGCAACCCTCACCCGTCTACACCTTGGACCTCTCTGTAGAGACATACAGGTTCCTTTCATTTCAGAAGTACATATGAAATTATCTGATGGCGAACCATGTCAATTATATAACATCGTCTGCAGATATAGCCTCCAAAGTGCTGATTAAAATGAGGCAGCAGACAGAACTGGATGCAGGCATAGATACGAGATACAGTTTCATGAAGTATAATTTGTCCTTTGGAGAACCTAAAGCTAAATGCCACAGACTTACACAACCATTTTCTAGCGCAGACGCATCTGGACTCCGCGGGAGGGGCAAGGTCTCACCGGTTCTCGTTCTGCAGGCCGGCTCCGCACAGGGCGCTCCTCACCTTGTTATGGCCGTAGTTTTGCCTCTGATGCCAGCAACCAAACGTGCTCTGCTGGTGACTCGATCCCTTCTCGGACGAGCTGGGACTCCGGGTGGTGCCCGCCTCCCTCCTGACCCTCTACTGCCCCCGGTTCTTCAGCCTCCAGAAGACAATCCGTGGACAATTTTCCCAAAGTCCCCCAAATAACACGGCACTGCCAATAGTCACCGGCGATGCCATTTGTTTTTCTTAGAGGGCAATAAAAATTTAACAGCTTTCCGTTGCATCTTGAGTCCCGCTCCGGCTAATTATTAACATGCCCGGTTCCTCCAACTTTTCTTTTGCCTGAAGGGAGGAAGACGTTCCCCTCCCTTTCCTCCCCTCGTACGTGCAGCTTTTCCAAAACACCCTCGCTAGCCGAGGCAGAGGGCATCTGCTGCACCACTGCCTAAAAGCGACTGGCCGGGGCTCGAACCCTCCCTCCGCTCGCCCGGCGGTGACAGGCTACCCTCGGCGGCGGGGACCCGCGACGCGTCCCGGTCTCCGCGCCGCAGCGCCGGGCTCGGCCCGAGGCGTCCTCGCAGGGAGTCAGGGCGCAGGGCGCGCTGCGGCGGGGAGCCCGATGCTGCAGCCCCGCGCCTGCGTCCAGGCTCCGCGCCGCGGCCACAGCTCCAACCCGTCTCCTTCTTCCCGCTGCGCCGCCCCTGGGCGGGTGTCACGACCCCTCGGTGACAGCGAGGGTCCCGGCCCCACGCGCCCCCAGCCCTCTCCGCGGCGCCCGGTCCACTCACCGGCCGGGGCGCGAACTCGGCTGCGCGGTCCTCGCGGGGCAGCGGGCTGCTGCGGCGGCGGGCGAGGCTGCGCGGCCGCGAAGCAGGGCGCCCCCGAGGCGGCGGTGCGGGCAGGCGGCGCGGCGCTCGCAGTCCGGGGCGCGCAGACGGGCGGCGCGGGCTGCAGACGGAGTGGGGCGCTAGGCTCCAGCCCCGCGCACCCCGCCCTCGCCGCCGCGGCCGGGCACGAGCGAAAACGCGGAGCGGATACCGCCGCGGACCGGGCCCTCTGCGCGCTCAAGCGCTTTCCGGCGCGGCCTGGAAGGCTCAGGGCGCAGGCTGCTGCCACCTAGGCGCGGCCTGGGTCTCCAGGGCACCGCGCGTCTCCTCCGCCTGCCCCCGATTTTATGCTCCCCCCATTTCTCCCCCTAAACCAACAATCTTGATGGATGAAAGAGAGGAAGGGCTAAGGGGGCAAGGACAAACTCAATTTCCTCTGATCAAACAGTCCAGGGCTGCCCAGGAGGGTCCCTTTGCCTTTGGTGTGGGTGTGGAGGGGCCGTTTAATTAACCTCTGGCGACCCTTCCGGCGCGCCCTGCCCCGCCCCGCTCCGGGGCGACCCACGTGGACTCGAGCCAGTGTCGCGCAGTGCACTGGTGGTCGGATCTCTGCTTGGGGACCACAGGAGCTGTACTTCCGAGCAACGAGTCCCCAGTTCAGCCTCTATGCCACCCTGCAAAAACTCCGCTTGTCTCAAAGAAAACTCAGGATGCAGGGGGACCCTCAGCCCACCCTGAGTCCGACCCCGACCTGAGTCTGCCCGGCGCACTGAATGCCGAGTTCAGAGTGTTCGCTCCGACAGTTTTCCTTCCACCCTGGCCAGACGGCTCTCCGTGTTTTCCTTCTGCCCATTCTCGGGGCTCCGGGCGCTGTCGCCCACTTTGAGCCGAGACCTAGCCTGCTGGAAAGTTCCGCCTTGATGCGTGTGTCACTTAGACCTCTGAAGCCCCCTGCCCGCCTGAGGCTGTGGAGTCTCCCACCGGTGGGTGCTTTTCCCCGGCAACCCCCCCGGGGGCTTGTAACTCAACGTGACAGGTGTCTGCCAGGCGTAAGCCCGACTGACCTCTCCATCCCTTCTACCCTCAGCCCTTCTAGGTACTTCGAGGGTGAGAGTGTGTCCTTGTGTGTACCTGTGTGTCTACACGTGTGTGTGGGTGTAGGATAGTGCTGATCGATGCCGTTTTTATCCCTTGATCAAAAATTAAGACTCTCATTTTTAGAAGTTTTTATAGCAGTGAAGTCTCATCAATTTTTCTTGGGAATAAAGCAAAGGCGTGTTCAGCAAAAATGAAAAAAGATGTGAGGATGGCAGCAACATCTAAAGGCAAGTGCAGGGAAAATGGTGAGAAGTCAGGCAGCGTTCAGCCTGGCTCTGTGCTCTGTAATTCCAAGACTGACTCCTCACTCTAGATAAACTCTAGATACCCAGGCTGGACAGATTGCTCAGGAAACGGGCAGCTGTTTTGAAATAACCTGCTTTGCTAGCAGTGTTTGCAGCTGATGAGAATCTGGGGAGGAGCAACCTGGGCTGTCCTGTTCTTCTGCATTTTATTGGAGTCCGCCTTTTAAATTGTGTCTGTTTATCTCGCCAGGGCCACAGATACCTCTGTTAAACTATAAACTTGTGGCTTCTCCCCGACCTCCAGAACTGCCTAAGAAAACAGACAAAATGATTTATTCCACTCACAGAGGTAATGAAGATTGTACTTTTAAGGGCAGAGAGTCTACTCTGTTTATTAGCATCTTTGGGTGCCTGTGTATTTTCTCACTCAAAACTTCCAAATGTTTCCTAACAACTGTTCCCCAACAAACAGTGATGCGATGGGCTAGAATGGGGGAGGATGGCAGTATTTTAACTCCCACAGGCTCAGCTTCATGAGAAGTACTGGAAACTCATGGAAAGGATGTTTACACAGCCTGTACCAGGGACCCTCCCTACCCCCATTAACTACTACTGGGGAACTGCTACCGAGTAGTAGAGACCTGAGTCAGCTCTCGCAGGACTTAGCTCTGTGCTGACTTCACAAGGTCTCCTTACTAAGCATCCATTGTCTTAAGCAAGCATGTCAGGCATGTGAGATGGTATGGTTGTTCCTTCAAGAAGCAGCTTGCCTTGTTGGGCAGTGTGCTGGCTTCCTTTGGACCCAGTGCAAATATGAACACCAGATCTTCAGTCTGAATTGTTACAAAGCTCCTCCAGCGATGCATGTGGGTCAAGAGGGCTGAGCAGTCCGCTAGCAAATCTTAGCCCCACCTTCAGTGAGTGGACTCCCCAAAGATGTTAGCCTGGCTGATGATCACTTTCTTGTTTTCAAATGAGGATACTAAACTCCAAATCTGAAAACTGTTGGAGTTGTAACTGGGTGCCTGGAGGGCAGGAAAAGCTCTGTGGTGGTAAGGTCAGAGAATGCCATTTTTATACAGCACCTTCTCACATCCAGCCTTCTCTACACTGGCCTCTACAACATCCTACAGATCAGAAAAAGAACTCCTTTTAATTTAATCAAAGACTCCTCTTTGTCTTTCCAAATATACATGCTAACATATGTTTTATCAATAAGTCAATTCACGTAGGGAATGTCTACTCTGTGTTTAAACCCTGTGTGTTGAGTTGTGTCTTCCAAATTTTCATGTGTTGAAATCCTTATGTCCAGTACCTCAGCCTGTAATCTTATTTTGAGATAGGGTATTCACAGAAATGATCAAATTAAACAGAGGTCAGTGTGCTGTGCCTCAATGCTGTATGACCATTATCTTCATAAAAAGGGGAAATTTGAGTCAGATATGGTAGTGTGTGCCTATAATCCAAGCACTCTGTAGTGAGGCAGGAACATGGCAAGTTTGATCTTAACCTGGACACCTTAGTGTCTAGGGAGTAGCTATTTGGTTCCCAGGTCTGCTGGACTGCTAGAGTTTTCTTGGTCCCTGTTCTCTGTATCTCTCAGTCCTCTATATCTGGAACTCTTTCCCTTGACCTGCAACCTCAGGCTTAGCCAGCATTTGCAGAGTCAATCAGTCCAGACCCTGTATCCATCAGCCAGGGCTTAGCTGTAAGACTAGCTTCTGCTGAAAACCCTGAGGCTTTCAGGACAAAGCGTAGCTCTTTGGATTAGTTTCAAAGGTCCTTCATGTTTGTATTCTGCCTATCTCTGTAGCTGATTTTCCTATGCTCCCCACCCTTGTTTGCTCTGACTGAATTACACTATTTACAGTTCTTCAACAGCATGAAGCTATTTTATGCTTCTGTGCTTTGAACATACCTCGAAAGCTCCCCACTGATAACTGCCCTCTTTATTAGCTAATTCCTGCTTGCCCTTTAACATTCAACTCAAGCAGCCCCTGGTCTGTAGTCCAGCAGGAGCATATTTGTTGTTCTGTCTGCCCAGGATGTTTCTCCTTGGCAATGCCCTAGATTTCCTTCAGGGATCCTTCCCTGTTGTCTGGTAGTACACATAGTTTAGTTGGAAACTCATCCTTGGTTTGGGGTTAGGATGGTGTGATTCAGACCTGAGTAATTAGGGCATGGGATGTCCCCTGATCAAAAGATTAGTTCAGAGATGGGCATTTGTCTGAGATTGGGTCTGGGGATTTATATGGGAGCTTTCAGGAATTCTATAACAGGAAATTAAACAAATGTTTATTTTTATTTATTAAAATTTTATTTTTTATTTACGTACCAGTTACCCCTTTGCTGGGAATGCAGCAATGAACCACTGTCTCTGTCTATGGTTTTACACTTAGAGGCAAGAGATGTTCTCTTGTTTTTCTGTAAATAATATAAAGGTCTTTACATTGAGCCATCTTTGCAACCCTGGAATGAAGCCAACTTGATCATAGTATATGATCTTTGCAAAAAGAAAAAGAAACAACTAACCCACAAAGTGTATACTGCAGCAGCCCTTCTGCCACCCTGTGAAGCCTGAGCACGAAGCTGCATAAGGAAGAAAGAAGTGGCAGATGGAGAGCCACTAAGACCCAATACATGATTTGAGCCCCTCGATTGAACTCTACCATGATTTTCTGCACACTAACTACCACTGAACTTTCCAGGTTAAATTAAAATTTTGTTGTTGTTGAAGCCAGCTGGGGGTTTAAGTGGCTTGCAAATTAGAGAGTACTAACTTTCTGCCACCAATTAGATGCTACTTTTCTCAGTACAACTTGCCACTTCTTTGTCACTTCATTATTTATTTGATTAGTTATATCTGGCTTTATCCTCCCTCAAAAATTTAAATTCACTTATAGATTTGCAGCTAAAGCATATTGTAAGGTAACATAACTCCAAACTCAGTATGAAAGATGAAACACGGAAATAAGACACATTCATAAAGTTCCTCCCATAAACAGTAGGACACTGTTTAGCTTTCAGGTTTTTATGGCCAGTGTGACATAGGTTACATACTTCTTTTACAAATGAAAAGGTAGCTAAGGTAACAGTCTGGTTCGAAACATAAGTACAACTACAGCTATATTAGGAAACCTAGGAGCACGCCTACCACAAGTCCTCAAAAGGAACTCTAGAGAAATGGTAAGCAGTGACCTCAACAATATCCTTACAGAGTACACAGCTGTAGGGGGCTCAGCCTGTGAGCTTGTACCTGACCAAGGGGCAAGGAAGATGAAACCAAGGCACACAGAGTTAGTTTACAATGTTGAGGGTGGGGCAGGCAGTTGTCTCCCTTCAACAAAGAGCATGGAGGGACCAGCACACCTTGGCTTTACTCACTCAGATGCAGGCACAAGCAATGAGAGTAAAACAGTGTTGGTCTGTCTCCCACCATCCACGGTACACACTCCAGTAAGCAACAGGATTCCAGCTGTGTTAGTTTTCCCTGTAGCATGTCAGCAGCACTCACACTGCTTTTCTCTCTAGTGTTCATAGAAGAGGCGGGTTAGGCCTTAATCTTCCTATCTGGTCTCCCACACAACAGTAGGTTTCACGAGGCCATTTTTCACAGCATCTCTGGGTAAATGAAATTCATTTCTTTGGAATGAGTGATTTAATCATGTGCTCTGTGACCACACAGTCAGCAGGGACAAAGAGACAGCTGGGAGAGAGGTGCTGGAAGAAGAGACTCCTGAAACTTGAGCAAACCCAGAGAAAGTCATGCACATGTATGTGTGCATGTGCACGTGTGTACACGTGCCCAGGCATTTTTCAGAATCCTCATGCATAAAAGGAAGGAGGTAACTGCAAATAAGTGAATGCAAGGAATTAAATATCCACTGTGGCTGCTGCTGGGTACAAGGGAGAATAGAGGTGGTAGAGGCTAGGATGAACCTGGGGATTTGCTCAGAGGCTAACCCATGCAAGAGCTTATGGTAGAGCCAAGTTAGGTTGGGGGAGGTAAGGAGTTCCGTTTGGTGACAAAGCAAAGCTGTAACTTTAGAATTGACTGAGAAGAAGCCAAAGTCAGCAAAGAGTCTGGAAGAAAGTGATGCAAATGACTGCAGAAGAAAGTACTAGTTTATTCTCTTCTGCTGACTTAGACTGTCCAGGACAAACTGTCTCGGGGAGCCCTAGAGTCCCACAAGACCCAAAAACTGAGAGGTTGGTTGGAGACCTTCGGGGTACCACCGTGGGTGGGGCTTTGGGGTCTCTGGAGGGTTCAACTGTTTGCAGACCGGTAAAGCAGAGCGGCTCATCTGTGTATTTTTCAGGCAATCTTCCATAAATTCCAGCAGGCCCTGGAGATTTGGCTGGTAGTGAGCTTGGAATTATTATAATCATTGGGTAATCCTCAACCATTCAGTGTTGTGATTTTGAAAGGAATTGCCCATTTTAACAGTTAACTGAGTCAGTTAATGAAAGTTGAGCCAACCCACAAGGACGTATGCAAGAAATGAAGGACAGTTTCCTGTGACAAAAGTGAGTGGAGGACATTGGCTCAGGACCATTCTTTGGTCATAACAATCTTTGGATTTTGTCTTTTGCATTAGGAAGGCTGCTCAAGTCAGTGTTGTGACTCCAGTGCTCACGTAGCAACTGGAACAGACTAGCACAGTTGATCTTGAAAGATGCACAGATGTCACACCTTGGGGGAGAGCTGGTGTGGTAGGGAGCACTGGCCAGCTATGCCCAAGATGACCCAGCTCCTGTGGTCCAAGGGGTGCAGAGTTCAGGGGCAGGCGGTGGCCTGGGATGGGGAGGAAATGGGCAGAGTCTAGGAGGAAGAGGGAGTGTCAGGTTGTTATCATTTAGTCATAGGAGAGAAGTTCAAGTGTGGACCAGTCCTTGTGGCCACATTAGATGCAGGGTGTCCAATGTTGTCCATACATGATGAGGCATAGCTGCAACTCTAGGAATCCCAGAGCAAATACTGATGATAGGAACCAAGATGAGTTCCAGGTCTCCACCACCAAAGTGGAAGGGAGACTGGAGAATAGATTGGTGTTTTGCCTATTTTGGTTTTCCAACTCTCCAACTTATTTATACCTCAAAACTGGCACTATCAGTCACACACTTGTGAGTCTGAGAGAAAGAAAAGGGGAAAAATAAATGTTCCTTTTGCTCATAGCTATAAACCCTATCAATTTTATTTCAGATCTTGGTAGAGACACCCAAGGCTGATCTGTTCACTTTGGCGGCAGAGGTATGTAATGATTTCTAAATGTTCTTTCTGGACATAGCTAGGGTTAAATGATGCTTTATTTTCTCTGTTTCTCATCTCAAAGGCATGCTGGTACTTATGACTGAGTAACAGAAGGAAGATTACAGTTAATCCTCTATCTCTGAAAGTCTAGATCTTAGATTTTACTATTGTCTCTTTTCTACAAAAACTAGCAATTGCTGCTTCAAGATGTTGCTTCTTCTGCTACATTTGGCCTCAGGGTGGCAGATCTTCTATAGATAGCACATGGATGGGTTCCATAAATCTTCAAGTGGGACCTAAGATATCTGAAGTCACACCCTCCCACCAGAGTGCTGTTGCCAGGCCAGCAATCTCTGGATGGCTGAGTTCAGATACTTCTACAACTCCTCAAGTCCACCCCCACCCTGATTCCTACTCTGAGCCAGGATTTGTGGGGCATTCAAATAAAACTCAAGCAAGTGTAAGAAAAAAAATTACATGCTCAGTAGTGTGATAAGGGGTTTAAGTATAAAAAAGAAACAGCTTTTAAATAGAGATTTCTAGATTTACACTTTTTTCTTGCTGGAGATTAGTAGGAGGAGGGGAGACTAGAATGGTGGTGACCTGCCATTTCTTGAGCAGAAGTAGGTGCAAAGGAAACTAATGGTTTTGCTGATCATCTCTGAGAATCCAGATATGGCAGTCAATGGTAGGAAGGGGCTGGGGCAGCTTGGAGCAGCTCCTGGGCACTGGCTGCCCAGCTAGCATCCACCCCAAAGAATGTGGTTTTCTGGTGTTTGAGAGTCACTGATGGGTCTAAACATTAGCCTTTTATGTTGCTGTGCTAACCCTGTGACTCACACACATGCTTCTCTGCATTACTGTCCTGAAGCATTAGCAAAGCAATGTGTCATGATGTGATTGAGTGAAATGCATAAGGGAAATTAGTTTACTAAATTCATTAGGATGAGAGGCAAATGAGAAGCTGAAACAAGAATCAAATGGTAATATTTTAATTTTCAGAATTAGTTCTCTGACAGAGGATTTCTATTTTAATTTATTTTCTACATTGTAAGTGAAGTTTAAAGAGCCTTGGAGAGAAACGGAGGAAATTAGGGTACTGCACCAATCAACATACATCATTCTTTGTATAGCGTTTGAGGGTTCCAGCCCATTCTTACTGAAAAGTATTATTTTGACCATCAAAGCAGAATAATTCACTATGAGAACAGAAGGGGGAAAACCTACACAGATAAGGAGTTAAAACCGAGTCAAAGAATCAGGAATAAATTTCCCTTGCCTGGCCCTTGAACTTCTACCTTTGCAACCTTCTGATCTGAAATTGGAGTTTGCCTGTGAGCAGCTATAACTCTTATTTTTACTATCAGGTTAAATGGGTGGAAATAGGCAAGCAGTTCTGCAGAGGGCCAAAAGAAGTGTGAATTCAGTGTGATGTTTGTTTTTGCTCATGGATTTACTCTGCAAAAATAAAGAGAAGTATGTGGGTGACAGGCGTTGGGAGGAAAATGAATAGCAAAAGGAGTGACTTAAAACACAGCCTAGGAAAATGAAACTCTTGTCACAATCATGACAGGAAGACACTGAGGATATAAAAGCCAAGTGTCATGGTGCACACCTGAACCCTACTATTTGGGAAGCTGGGGCAGGAAGGATTGCAAGGTCAAGACCAGCTTGTCAACTTAGTGAGATCCTGTTGCAAGATAAAAAATAGAAAGGGCTGTGGGGTGTAGGTGAGTGGCAGAGTTCCTTTTTCTATCCCCTCCCCGCAAAGTCAGTTGTCAGACTTCTTTTTCCTTTTGTCCTTTCCCCATTGAAGAAACTGGTGTGTTTAGCAAAGTTGATCGCACCAGAGACTGTGGGGTAAAATCAATAGGTGGCAACAGTGAGTACTGGTAAGCCTTCATTCGAGTCTAGTTTTGTGTTTAATAACTATTAGGTGAGCACAGCAGGCTAACAGGCATGCTGCTTTGCATGTGCACAGGGTAAAGAGGACACTCCGCCAAGCAGTGGCTCCCTGGCATGTGCTGAGATACAAAAGCGAGAACACAGCAGTGAAGAGTGCCCACTTGCTGTCTGATCCAAAGCCCAGGATACACTTTTTGTAAAGGTTCTTTTAAAGTAGCTATTTCTGGGCCACTAACCACGAGGGAGATATTCTTTTCTTCACCCAAAGAGATACATGCAGGAGGGTTTAGTTTTTTGCTTTTTGGAATTTTTTTCCCTGTTTGCATCCCAAATGATGACTTTTCCTTAGTCCTCTTTCTCTTTCTGAGAACATTTACTAATCTGTTATTGTGCGCTGAGCACTATGCTAGATAGACAATTGGGAGAGCTTTCTTTCTTTCTTTCTTTCTTTCTTTCTTTCTTTCTTTCTTGCTTTCTTGCTTTCTTGCTTTCTTGCTTTCTTGCTTTCTTGCTTTCTTGCTTTCTTGCTTTCTTGCTTTCTTGCTTTCTTGCTTTCTTGCTTTCTTGCTTTCTTGCTTTCTTGCTTTCTTGCTTTCTTGCTTTCTTGCTTTCTTTCTTCTTTCTTTCTTCTTTCCTTGTACCAGAGATCAAACTCATGATCTCAGGCTTGCCAGGCAGTTGCTTATGCCATTGAGCTAAATGCCTGGCCTGGGAGAGCATTTCTATACTGTTCTTGAGGTCAGTTTTATTAGGGAGATAAAGTTTCACATAACAGTGACAAATGCTCAAAGAGGCATCTCCAAAGTGTTAATGGGAACATAAAGGAAGGGTGGGCTGAGGCATCTGTGAGACCATGCAAGCGTTGTGAGTCCATGTGAAGCCCTTTGGGGAGGGGATGGTTTAGTGGTGGTGGGGTATTCTAGGCAGAAAGGGGCAGCAAGTTCACCCTCAGGGAATAAGGTTTGGTGCAGTAGGGAGTAAAATAGAAATCTAAAGAACACAGGGTATTGGATTTTTCAGGACTAGGTTGGCAGCTTTAATTTTAGCTTATGGCTATGGGGAGGAAGGAAATAGAGCAGAAACTAACGATCTGAAACACCTTTTCCTCAAAATAACACAAGTTTCTGAGTACAAATAACACTGCTAAAGAAAAACAATGTATCTGGGCTCATTTCATTTTCCTATAAAAATGAAAATTAGTTTTTGGAGACACCTTTTACGTGTGCAATTGCTAGGTTTTTCCAAGTGGTTTACCATCATACATTCAAAATCAAATCATATTTCTGATAGGTTTAAATATATTTTCAGTCTTAATAGAAAGAGCAATGGACTAGGAATTATGGAGACCTGGGTTCTGGGTCTAAGTCCACCATTAATAGAATATGGTACAAGGTCTCCTCAGCTTCAACCTCCTCATTTGTCATGAGGAGGATGGGGAACAGGCAATTTACAGGCATCTTTTGGGACTATGCTTGGGTGTGTCACCTTGTGCATGTATGTAGTGTAAGTTTCTGCAGGTATGCATTTGCATATTTATATCTTGCCTAATTCTGAAAAGGATTTGAGACAACTTATAATAAAAGGCCCCAATACTATGGGTTGAAACTTTAAGCCTAGATGAGATGATCAACAGCAAATAGTAAACGGTGACGAAGGATGACAAAGGATTACTAACTTTTAAATTTTCCAGATAAGGAGATTATAAAAGTAAAGAAAGGCAAAGCTAAATAACAGAGTAATTCTCATCCAAAAACGAGAGGGAAATAATGGCAGAAAAAGGAACAGCCTTTTAAATGGTCATCATGACTTCTGGCTTACTTACATTTTAAAGATAGATAATATATGCAAACATTTTAGCATTCAAAAGGTAAAATCACTTCTAACTCCAGACCTCTTTCCTAGGAATATTTGCCAGTTGGCAAGATAGGGAAGAGATAAGAGAGCTGCAGAGCCTTCAAGGATTAAGATTTACCAGAAAAGAAAGGCTTTTAGAAATTGAAAAAAAAGTTTTTACAATAGGAGTCTTAAACTCTTAAGAAATTTGTCAATAGAATACCTACACCAACACTCTCAAATAAATTAATGAACAGCAGACTCAGTATCTATGGACAATATAGGGATTTTTTAAAAAAAATTTCTGAGCTCTTCATCAGTTTAAGAATTTTAAAAATGAAGCAGCTGAATTTGTCAAACATGCCTCATTCAAAGCAGAGAACAGACTTCAGCCTAAAGTGTTTTGAGGGAAGAAATTACCAAATTCTCATTTATTTCTGCTCTACAGGAGTCTTGGTTTAACTTCTGAATCATGTTCACATAGGACTGCTGTCTGATTCGCCTCCTAAGATCAGTCAGCCTGAAAATGAAGTCTTGTTACTGAATGGGGAAACCTTGTGGATACAATTGTGTGAGTCACCCACGCATATGTGACTGTGCCTCTGAGAAAGGACTGAGTTCAGAGACAAATGGCTATTTAGCTCTTCTAGGCAGTAATTGGTCAACAGGTTCAACGACTTTTAGAGGATGCTTCTAGAATGGGAGAGGCTGCCATGTAATCAGCATGGAGAGGATCCTTATCTTCCAGTGGCTACGGTAGGAACCTTAGATTTGGAGCTGATACTGCACAATCCTAGGTACAGATTAAAACTCACGGGGGGTTAAGGTTGACCCCTATATGTACCTCTAAAAATGATGCTCTGGTAGGTCAGAAAGATAATCCTACTGGCTCTGATTCTTAGATTAATAGAAAACCAAATGCTATATAAGAAGTATAAAAGCCCTAGATCAATGCACATCAAGCAATCTGGGCATAAATCATTGCCTGCAGAATGAAGAACTGACACCAGATCAATAACTGCTAGGAAAATTAAAATTTTCATTTAGTGAAAAAGAAAAGCAATGTTAGACAGTAGCACCTGAAACCAGCCTGCTCTTCAGGGAAGATAATAGACTGAGAGACACAGACTTGTGATATGTTGAGGAGAAAGTTGCACAAAATTTTGAGGGGATAATAGAAATTAAACTGAGTCTCTCTCTCTCTCTCTCTCTCTCTCTCTCTTTGGTGTAGCAGATCAAACCCAGGGCCTGTGTATGTTAGGTGAATGTGCTACAACTGAGCCACACTCTCTGCCCCGTATTATTATCTCTAACATTCTTTATGCTTACCCACCCATAAGAGTTCTACAAAAATCAAGGGCATAGTGGCACACAGCAGTGATCCCAGCTACTTTGGAGACTGAGGCAAGAGGATTGCAAATTCTGAGCCAGCCGGGTTGCCTTTGTGAAACTCTGTCTCAAAATAAAAAATAAAATGGACTGAAGTGTGGCCCAGTGGTAGAGAGCTCCTGGGTTGAATCCCCAGGATGGAGACGGGGAGATCAAAACTTGCTAACAACAGTAGAGGGCAAAGATCCCTGTGATGATGACAGCTCTTCCCTGGCCTCCTTCTGTGGCATCTGCAAAGCAAGAGCTCAGGTCTCACAGCTACAGCAGCAGAGCAAACATGGAGCAAGGTCTGTCTCATGATGTGGCACAGGCTCCTGGGAGGCGCTGCCTGGTCCTCTCTTCTCTTCCTCCCTGTGCCCTGCACTATCCCCTCTTTCTCAGAAGTATGCTCACTGTTGACGTTATTCTCTTGATAATCCTCCTGTGACTTGTGGGCTCCCTAGCAGTTCCTTCTCAGACCCAGAGCAGGAAACCTGTTTCCACACTTAATCCATCTCTTGCTCACGGTGGCCACAGGAGCCACGCTATTTCAGCTGCATGGTTAACGACCTGTACAAAAGCATGAGTGGTTCACTGGGGTCCAGCATTCAAACACTGTGGAGGTAACATTTTTTTTTTTTATAAAGCAAAGCATCCTTTTGTGTGTGATGCAGAAACGCTTCCTCTAATTGGTCTGTTTTATAGGTTAGGACTGCTTCTCCATAAGAGGAACATTTGTAGTTAGAGTCACAGAAGAATGCTGATGAGATTTCCAGTTAAATTCGGAGGAGATGGGATCTGAGTTTCTCACTGTGGCAGGATGGTTGTTAAGTTAAAGTGTCTCATTCCAACAATGTGTTTTACCTCTGTTCCACGTTAGAGATCAGTGTTTTAATTGTGTCACAGCAAGGAACCAGATGACTCTTCCGGCATCAGAGAAACCCACATTCTGCCTGCCCTTTGCTGCCTGAGATGTGGGTATGGGAGGTTGGTGGGGGAAAGCTGGAGTCGCAGGTGGGGCTCTAGGTGCAGTCAGGCAAGAATGCACATGCCTCCAGATAGAGGCCAACTCTGTCCAGGGTGGTCATCAAACTTCCGAGAGTGCCACCTATGGCTGGAATGTTTTGGCCTTGTCAATAGCAGTGTTATTCTACCAGGAGAAAAATATTGTCTGAATAAACAAAGACAAACAGGCCATCCTAAAGAGTGGTGTTTTCATAACTTCCATTTCAGTTGTTTCTGTTGTATTGAAAGGACATAAGTTCATTAAGAAATTTTGAAAACTGTAGAAAAGCACAAAGAAACTGTTCATGGTGATGCACACCTGTAATCCCACTGCTCCAGGAGAATGAGGCAGGTGGATCACAAATTTGATCCTAGACTGGGCAATTTATTGAAACTCTGCCTTAAAAAAATAGAATAAACAAAGGGCTGTGGATGGTAGCATAGTGCAAAGGTTTTTTGTCCAATCCTCAGTACCAAAAAAGAAAAAAACCACATAGAATATTTTTTTTTTCAAAATCAGTTCTGCTGGAAACATGAAACTTGCTTTTCACTTTATACTTAATAAACACTTTCTCATGTCATTTATTGCTATTTTACAACTGTTGTTTAGTGGCTATGATACAGTTATAGAACATTCATGTTAAAAAATTTTAATGACTTTCTTTCATAGTGATGAGATTTCTTTAATTAATTCTTCATGCTTATCCATGATTTTCTTAGGGTAAAATTAGGGAGGATTTTTGTGTCTTAAAGCTGTATTTGTTTCAAATAAAGGGAAGAAGCCCTGACTTGCTTGGTATTAATATTGGGCAGCAAACCAGAGTATTCAAAAAGCATGAGATCTGTAGTCAGATTTAAGCCCTGTACACTTACAATTCTCTGCATAATGGAGATGATAATGGTGTCCACGTTCTGGTGCTGCTGGATGTAACAGAAACGCACATCTGAATGTAACAGAAAACACAATGTATTATTATATTTTCTCCCTTTAGTTCCATGAATGGCTCAGTTAGGTGGGAATTACGATGGTCAATTCTGGGTGTATTGCCCTAAAATAAGAAGTAATTTATTCATGGTGGCCAAACCAGATTCTGTGTGTCCAGCTCTAAACCATTCTTACTTCTATTATATTATCATTAGTAATTTCAGTCACAGACACTCAAATGACATGGTTAGTTCTGCAAAGAAATTTTCTCCACCTCACTTCAGATGTTGCCTAAGTATCTATCCCCCAGAGGGAAGTGGTGGTCCATTATATTGTTGGAAGTATTCCCCTCCTGGCACTTATTACAACCTTAATTATCTTTTAAACTTACATTCCTCTTTATTGTTTGTCTTTCCTATCATGCAGGTTTTCTGACAAAAATCACACGATCATCTCAATAGATGCAGAATAAGCTTTTGATAAAGTCCAACACTCAATCATGATAAAAACCCTACAGAAAATTGGAATAGATTGTCTTTACCTCAATCTGATAAAAGCCATGTATGACAAATCAATAACCAACATTATACTAAATGGTCAAAACCTGGAAGCTTTCATTCTAAAATCAGGAACAAGACAAGGATGTCTACTATCACCACTCCTATTCAATATAGTTCTGGAAACATTAGCCAGAGCAATTAGACAAGAGAGATAATTAAAAGGAATAAAGATAGAAAAGGAAGAAGTTAAATTATCATTATTTGCAGATGACATGATACTCTACATAGGAGATCACAAAAATTCTACCAACAGACTTCAGACTTATAAGTAAGTTCATCAGCATTGCTGGGTATAAAGTCGACACTCAAGTCAATAGCATTCCTGTGCACAAACAACAAACTCACTGAGAGAGAACTTAGGGAAACCACACCCTTCACAATACCATAACAAAAATGAAATATTTAGGAATCAACCTAACAAAGGAAGTAAAAGATCTATACATAGAAAATTACAGTACTCTTAAAAAATAAATTGAAGAGGAATTCAGAAAGTGGAAAGATATCCCTTGCTCATAAATAGGAAGAACCAACATTGTGAAAATAGCCATACTCCCAAAACTGTTATACAGATTTATTGCATTTCTGATCAAAATACCATTAGCATACCTCACAGATCTAGAGAAAACATTCCTAAAATTCATCTGGAACCAGAATAGACCTAGACTAGAAAAGGTAGTCCTGGGCAACAAAAGCAAGGCAGGAGGCATCACAATCTTAGACTTGAAATTAAACTACAAAGCTGCCGTAATAAAATCAGCATAGTAGTGGCAAAAAACAAGACAAGACAAAACAAAACAAAAAACCCAAAAACTAAAAAACCAACAAACAAAAAAAATAGACCTGAGGATCAATGGAACAGAATAGAAGATACAATTCCAAACACACTCATCCCCCTTATCTCTGACAAAGGGGCCAAACATGTTTGCTAGAAGAAAGACAGCTTCTTTAATAATTGGTGTTGGAAAAACTGGCTTTCTTTTTTTGTTTTGTTTTGGTTTTTTAATTGATTTTATTTGAAAAAGAAAAAAGTCAGAAAAGAAAAACAAAAAGCAAAAGAGATAAACAACAACAGCAAACCCAAAACAATAACATAGGTTTTCAAAACAATAAAAGAAATTTAACAATGGTTGTTATATTGCATATTGTTCTCTTTTTTTCAAAGAAAGAAAAGAAAATTAAAGACAATAAAAAAATAGAAAAAAAGGTAGAACAATACCGAATTCAAAAAAATTTAACATCATAAAATCGCTAGTTGATACATTACCCATTGTCATCTTAAAAAATAGTTGCCAAAGTCACAAAATCAAAGCATAAATAGTGGCTAGACACTCAAACATTGACAGTGCAAATCCTTCTGTTCAATATTCCAACAGAAATTCAGTATTATGGTCATCTATCTTACACAGTATACATACCATTATACCCTTTAGAGCACTTTCCTTCCCTTTCACTTTCACAATATCTATTATACTTTTTGGATCCCATTATTCTGTCAAAAAACTAGCTTTCTTTTTTTTCCTTTTTTGCCTTTTTGAGGCAGGGTCTCACTATGTGGTTCAGGCTGGCCTTGGGCTCACTTTGTAGCCCAGGCTGGTCTGGAACTTGCAACAATCCTCCTACCTCAGCTTCCCGAGTTCTGGGATTACAGGAGTGCGCCACCACACCCAGCTAAAAAACCGGCTTTCTACATGCTAAAAACTTAAAGTAGATCCATGCCTATCACCATGCATTAAACTAAAGCCAAAATGGATCAAAGATCTAAAAATTAAGACAGAAACACTAAACCTACTGAAAAACTAGGTAGAACTCTAGAGGACTTAGGGTAGGACAAGAGTTTATGAACAAACACCAAACTACACAGGAAGTACTTCAAAGAATCAATGACTGGGATCTTGTCTTATTAAAAAGTTTTTGCACATCAAAAGAAATCATCAATACAGTGAAAAGAAAACCTACAGATTGGGAAAAGATTTTTGCTAACTGTCCCTCAGATAAAGGACTTTTATCTAGAAAGTATAAAGAACTGAAAAAAAATCAAGCCCCCCCAAATTTAAACACCCAATCCAAAAATAGACATTTGAGATAAATATACACTTCTCAGATGAAGAAATACAAATGGAAAATAAATATGTGAAAAAATGTTCAACATCATTGGTCATTCAAGAAATGCAAATTAAAACTACACTGAGATATCATCTCTAGAAAGAATGACAAACATCAAGAAATTAACCAATAACAAATACTGGCAGGGCTGTGAGGAAAAGGAACATTTCCCCATTGTTAGTGGGAGTATAGAGTGGTACAACCACTGTGCAGATCAATATGGAGATTCTTCAAAAAACTAGGTCAAGAGGACTCATTTGACCCAGTTATTTCCCCTCTGGGTGTTTTCTCAGAAGAACTGAAAACATCATATCACAGCGATTTAAGTGCACCTATGTTTATAACTGTACAATTTATAATAGCCAGATCTTGGAAACAACACAAATGCCCATCAACTGAGGAATGGATAAAAAAGATATATTTTTATACAATGGAATCCCACTCAACCATAAAGAATGATAAACTCAGGGCTTTTATAGGTAAATGGATGTAACTAGAAATCATACTCATAAGTGAAATCAAACTTGCATGTGTAAACCCCATATTGTCTTACTAGTATAAGAAACTGAAAGAATAAATATGATTCAAAAGTTATAATCAATAAAGGGGAAAGAAACTGCTTAAAGGGAAATTATATTATTTGATCAATCTTGCATGCCTGTATCTGGTAACCTGAGCAACTATTTTTAAAGTAACAATAAACAACATAACAACCATTGTTAAATTCCTATTATCTTGGTTTGAAATCCTGTACCACTGTTGTTTTTTTGTTTTACTTTTGTTGTTGTTTTGTTTGTTTGCTTCTTGATTTTTCTGTTTTTTTTCTCTTTAAAACAATAAAAAAAAAGAATGCAGGCTTTCTGAGGAATGGCAGTGTTGCTGCAATAATTTGGTATCAACTTTGGCACCTGGAAGACTTCACTGAATGCTCTGATCACTCAGTTTGTGTAGAGCTAAATTACCAGATTATTGTCAAATTATATTTTGTTTATGGTATTATTAACATGCATCTAGATAACTAGATAGCTGTCAAATTTCCTAGATAACTGTCAAATTTCCTTTCACTTTTTTACCAAAGTCATTTTGATTTTTAGATTAAAAAAGCAATCAATGAATACACTGACTTGTGATTGTAAGTGGTAGATGTATTCTTTTCTCATATCCAGTATTTTTGAGAAATCTTCCCCTGGGAGGTAATGCACTCAGATAAGAATGCATTCCTAGAAAAGGTTCCAGTTCTTAAAGCTTAGAGTTATGTTTGCCCGGTACAGACTATGTTTATAACCGCCTGGGCTGGGCTGGCTAACTGATCTGTGTAAACAACTGAATAACTCCATGGACAGTAATAAGTACAATCATACTTTGGTCCCTTTGTTTTGCATAATTTGTGACATTGCTTTTTTTGTTCCACTATCTCTTTAAGAATGTGCACTTACTCTTCAAGTTTCCATGTGAAAAATCCACTTTATCTAAAGATTTCCCTTATTCCCTTCTCTGAGGGGGAAGTCTGGCTCACCAGTGTGCTTCCCTGGACTGATGCCTACTGTGATTCTGGTGCTGAGGATGCTGTATTGCATCTTCGTTTTCAATTCTCTGCTCTCATTTGGACTGAGAGTCTCAAGGACAGAGCTCATGGCCTCATATTCTCACTGCCTGGAACACTGCATATTGCATATTGTAGGTTCTGCCACATAAGTACACTCCTTGCGTGAGTACATGTACTTCAATTTTGTTAAGTAAGCAATCGGAAGCCAAGGAAGATGTTAAGTGAAGGAATAGTAGTATATTGACTTTTGATACAGGAGTATGTGTTTGCCTGTGTTTAACTCTACCTAAGTTCTGGTATTTTGGCTCTGAGACAATGATTTAGATTACTAAAAGTTATTCTTTCTTGTGCATTTCATTTGAAAGAGTTCTATCAGATTATTTCATACTTCTGTAACCTGGCTTTTCTCCATGAAGATTGTAATTTACAGTGATTTGCTTATTTATTTCAGTAGATTTCCTTTGTATATTGGGTGATATTTCATCTTGATATTTGGTAGACTCATTACCAGAAAATTACATCTTTATCACCACTGCAACCATTTGACTATGGATAGTGGGTGGAAATGTGTTACGCACTGTCCAGGAGGGCGAGGAGACTTTCAGGCAGAATTTCAAGTTTATACTCGAAATTGAGGATTCTGGGCAACCAGTGCAACTGTTTCTTTCTTTTTTTTAATTATTATTATTATTTTGAAGGTAGTAAAATACAACAGAACAAGATAGAACAAAGCCAACTGAGACAATGCAGTGAAATTGGTACAGAATGTCATAGAAGGTTACCGGGATAACAGTAACAGGTACCATAGTATATCTCATTATCTTCACAATAGTTGTCATTTCAATCAGGTATAGCAAAATCAAAGGAAATACAGAACATTATAGAACTTATCAAAACAGAATATTGAATAGAACAATACAATTAATAAGAACAAAG
Organism: Hydrochoerus hydrochaeris; assembly: GCA_004027455.1. NCBI lineage: Eukaryota > Metazoa > Chordata > Mammalia > Rodentia > Hydrochaeridae > Hydrochoerus > Hydrochoerus hydrochaeris. The sequence continues at coordinate 11,915 of PVLA01002580.1, read as the reverse complement.
TAAACAGTGAAACAATATTTGCCTTCAAAAAGATGGTAGAAGGAAATCCCCCACATTTGCTATATTGCATATGGTCAACCTCCCAAGAGATGCTCAGACCTCTGGCTCTCATTTGCTAATGGAGTGGGGATGGGATATTTGATTCTCAGCCTGAACACCGGTAGGCTCAGGGCTGCTTACCAGGGAGGCAAGCAGGATGCTTTGTTTCCCAGCATCCTAAGTTCCAACATGGTGCAGATCTTGGGAGACGCTGGCTGGTTATTTTCCTGGGGTGCCCGCCACTTTCTTGAGCCATGGCTACTTACCAGAGAGGCAAGAGGGTTGCTTTGTTTCCCAGCCTACTGTTTCTATTGTTGTTTTTCTTTCATCCAATGAAAGCCCTTTAAGAGCAAGATCTATGTCTTATTCATTGCTGTATCCTCAGCCTCTAGTACAGAACAGGGAACTACGAAATCCCCCAAAATGTCCTTGATAAATTAATGAGATTTCTTAGATAAAGAGCATAGTTGAATTTTAGTAACACTGAAGGGTAAGGGGACACAGACTAAAATCTTGACAGTATTTGCAGTTGGTAGTCTTTGCAGAGATAAATTGTCCTAGAGTTTTGGAAAACTCTGGCAGAAGACCAGTAAAACCATGAAGTTCATCCTCCTTCCCAGGACATTACAATCTTATTCCTCCATTACTGAGTTAACTTGCAATATCACTTCTACATTTTTGCTTTGGAGTCAAAGTCAGTGATTTTATTCTTAAATTTTAAATGAGCTCATGCTTGCCCTTGATCCCATTTTTCCTCCTCTTTTTCTGCTATTCTCTCAAATTTCAGGTTCTGAGCACGTGGAAATGAGGGAGTACTCTTTGGTACTTCCATGTTATCATGGAGGAGTTTCCCAGAGACAGATGGGAAGGAAGGTGACACATCAGTGTTCTTGAATTCTGGGGTGGGCTGCAGTTGACGTGGGAGATCTGGCAAAACTGCTCAAAGCCAAGCTCCTAATGTTGTTTGCTGGCTGCTGACTTGTTGTTCAATTGCTCTAATTTTAGACATTAGCCTTCTAGGATGAACTGTTTGAGATTATATATATATATATATATATATATATTGCATGCTATTTAATTTTAAGTTGGCAGTCAGAGACATCCCAAGGCCGTTCATGCTTTAAAAAGAAGTCCCGCCCACAGGATGCTGGCCTGTTTCACAGCAGGGCTGGGGCCCTGGGTTCTGGTTATAAGGGAATCTTAGCACAAGCTTCCTGCTCTGCCATGTGCACCCTGTGTCCTCCACTTGCTCAAAGCTTCACTTTCTCAACTTCTCATTTATACCCCGGAGACACTGTGGCTGTGGTGATGTATAAGAGACACACGGGAACTTATCAACACACAGGATATGCTGGAAGCTGGGTCTGGGGGCTGTTAAGTAGAGGGAGCTGACTTTCCTGAGAAGCTGGTTTTAAACTGTTCACTCTAAGCAGAAGGAACCACAGCCACAGAAGCAGACTGAGGCGACGTGGATTCTGTTGATGACACAGGCTTTCTGGCAGTGCTGAGAAGTACCCTACTCCTTTGGCCTCCAGGAGACCCTGGAATGGAAGCCTTCACTTCACCCCTGTAAAATGTCCTCTGCTCACTTCTTCCTGACCCAAATGCTCACAGAACATGTACAAAGAAAGTTACCAGAAAGATTAGAGAGCCTTACTTTATGGAAATGAAAATTCAGTGGGATCATCTTCTAGTAGATTTATGAGAACATATATACTTTTTCATACATCCTCAGGTTACACATTTACTCTTTCTATTATTTTGGGATTCTGTGTCTATACTTATTTAAGCCTGGCCAATCCCAGATGTTTTTTTCCTGATGACTAAAATAACGTTTTCCACTTCTGGTCACTGCACCCCATTTCTGGGTCAGTTTTCCCAGTCAGTCACTGAGTAGTAGTATTTCCAGGTACACTGCCACCTTCCCCTCTTCACAGAGGTTCCTGGAAGCTCTGTAGAAGATGACCTTGCTCTCCTTGGCCACAGGAAATTAGCACAAAGACGTGGAACTGGGATGATCAGAAACTGTTCCCAGAGATCCCAAGGTGACTCTGTCTCACAGGAACTGAACTTGAATATTTGAACTTGAGAGTTCTGGGAAACTATGTTATGTGAACCAGGTGGTCAAAGTGTGCCACATGAAGGGTGAGGAAGGAGCATTTTGAGGCAAGATGGGGCAACTCTTCCCCCACCCTCTGCACCCTGTTCTAGTTTTCTCTTGTGGTCCATGTGCTGTGTGGATCAACTTTGTATATTTGTGACAAATCTCTCTACTGTTTTTTTTTGTTTGTTTGTTTGCTTACTTGGCCTGAGCAAATGTGAGGTTTTCTTCTCTTGCTTCTAGTAGAAACATCTTAGCTGATATGCATTTACTGAGTCAGTATTCTTGCTGCTTCAGACGAGGCTGTAGAGATGAAGGGAGAGACTTGTAAACAAACCATTCATCATCCAGCTGGGAAATGGGAGTGTCTTTTCCTTTTTTCATTTATAGGCACAGACTCACTCTTAGAAGGGAAATTTGTGGTGTGTGCAAGAGACAGAGACCTGAGCCGAGGATAACAAATGACAAAAGGCCTGGCTACAGTCAGGAGAGATAGAAGGACAGAGTTTGAGGTTCACATAGATGGTATGTACGCCCACCCAAAGACCCCAGTCCTCTGGGGCAGATGGAAATGTTGACTGCGGGATCTCTCCAGAGGAGCATACTGTTGGAAGGAACCAGGAATGATTTATTTTGGAGACACTGTACATTGCTATCTTTTTGCATACCAGGGGAACTGAGAGAAACTCTGAAGTTGTTTTGATAATCACCACTTTCTCTCCCTCATGGTGACATGGAAATTCATATCCCAATTAGGATGTGACTTATTAAAATATGATTATTATCCAAACACAAATGTTGGTGTATTTTCATTATTAGAAAATAACTTTCTGCCTGTTAGAACCAAGTGAAGGAAAGTCAGCATTGTCTGTTTCTCATAAAACACATTCTTTCTCTGCCTTGTGCCAATATTCTGTCTCTATTGAAAATAAAGTGGAAAAATCTTCACTGTGGTTGATCTATAGCTTTTTATGAGAAGGAATATATTATGATTCTAGTTCTATCCTTTGACTTTCTGTTCTGACTTCAGGTTACTTAAAAAGTGGGAAGCATATTCAAAATGTGAACACAAAAGTGCAATGTGGGATAATTTTTTATTTCTTTTTAATTTTATTTTATCTTTTGCTGTGCTAAGGAACAAACACAGGGCCTCATGTATACTAGACAAGTGTTCTACTGTGAACCACACTCCCAGCCCTAATTTTTAAACTTTGACATGACAATTATCTACATCTGTATTTTTGGATACAGTGTCTCCCTGTGTAACCTAGGCTGGCCTTGAACACTGAGTGTCTTGAGTGCTGGAACTGTAGGTGGGGACCACTATATAAATTAACCAGATGCCTAAGGAAAAGTCTTTCATGTAATAGTTTTACTTAGGAATGAGGGCAAGAAGTGTTACTCACATATTAATTGGACAAACGTGAAAATTTTCTCCTCAACCAAAACCATTAAAAATGTTTTCTCCTATGAGTTTCTCTTGGCAAAACTTAATTTCAATCTGGAATCTAAGTATTATGAGCATAAGACTGGAACACAAGTGTTGCTATCACTGATCTATGAGGTTCAGTTTCATGTTCCGTGGTAACTGATGGGTTTAGGTAGATCATTTTCTGTGTTTTATCTTCTTTCCAAACCTGAAATGAACAAACATTTCATGGATTTTTTTTTTGCTTTGGTTTCCCATTGTTATTCAGTTTGCCAGATGGCTGGGTTTCACGTAGAGAAAATTTTCCATCATAACACATCACTTGGTACTCATGGCCAATGATCCTACTCCCCCTGCCATCTGCAGGAGCCATGGAAGGGAGTTAAGTGGCAAATGAGTCAGGCTTGGCAGAGCTGAAGGGGTAGGGGGAGGAGAAGGAGAACTGCCAAGTGAGGGGAGGTTTGGCTTGCCAAAGACTTGATGGAAAGCCCTGCTAAAGCAAGACCCGAGTGATGAGAGGGAGGGAGCGAGGAAGAGAAACAGAGAAAGAGAGAGAGAGAGAGACAGAAAGAGACAGAGAACCAGTCACTCACAAATATGCAAAGACCCTGTGTGTGTGTGTGTGTGTGTGTGTATGTGTTGCGGTGTGTAGCTGCAAGGCCTTTTGACAGATGTGAAACATGTGTAGCACAGCTTTGTACAGAGGAGGTGAGCGCTGGGAGAGAGAGGAACATCACTGAGCTGCAAAAAGAGATGAGGCCAATATCCTGGGTGAACAAACAAGAGCTTGGTAAGGGGCAGGGGAGAAAGTAGATAGAGAAACATTGTATTATTAGTTGTGTTTGTCAAATTTTAGTTATTAGAAAAATAGGAAATGGAACTCTTTACCTCGAGTTCTGATTTGCAATATTCAAGAAATTCCTTGATTGCTGGAGTCTGCAAATAAGGTAACCATCACATAAACAAAAGCCTTCTAGAACCAGAAACTTCATCCTGCCTGATACAAAACAGGTAACTTGAAGTATGGTATTCACTTAGACTGGAGTTGATGAAAACTCATTTTTGTATATAATCATTTGAAGAAATTATATAGTCTCTCTGGGCTTTAATTTCTTTTGCTTGAAAAACCTGTAGTTGATCTAGATAAATGGTCTCTAAATAGTTCTCTAAAATTCTTCCTAGAGGGTGCCTCCCCCTTGTTTCTGAAGTTCAAGCAGAGGAGTTAGGACTTATTTCTGCTCATTTCAATCTTAAAAGAATGCATTCGGCATTAAAGGAAAAGTTTGTTTAGAGCTACCAGGTTACCTTCTAAGGTCCCTTCTAGCTCTGTGGTCCTGACTGTGCATGTGTTGGTCTTGACGTGACAGGTTGTTCAGGCCATTAGATATTTTCTGAGCACCTACTGTGAATTGGACAGTTTTAGGTGTGGAGGTAGTAAAGGAGAGAATTCTCCTTGCAGAGTATATATTCTACTTGTGGGATCTGCAATAAAGTGACTACAGCCAGTGACTGGTATATTAATGCAGAATAAAAGCAAGAAAGCAACAGGGGGATGCCTAAGATATGACATTGGAATAGGTCCTGAGTGAAGCCAGGGAAACCCTATAAAGATGTAGGAAGAGTATTCCAGGCAGAGGGAGTGACAGCCACAAGACCGTAGGCAGATCTGAATCTGCACGGTTGTTTTTGCTGTGTGCCATGATCTTGGACTGAGGTTTCCCCACTTCCTTAAGGAGAGGAATACTTGATGTTGCTGATTAAGGGTAGGGCAGTCTCTCCTGCTTTCTGTGTGTCTTGTCTCAGAGGCTCCTCCTCACCCTGTTCAAGGGCTCCTCCCATGTCACCGGCCTTGTGTATTCCTGCAGCAGAGTCAACATTTGGTCCTGGCAAAATGTCCTGTCTTTTCCCATCCTACATAACAACCTCTGTCCCTGCTGCATGTGCAGAGGTTCACACACTCTACCATGACGCTGTTTTTTCCTCCTGCACTTTAATCTTCCCCCATTATTGGTCACCAGTGCTGATCACCATCTCCCTTATGGCTGCCTGCCATCCCCTGGACTTCGCAAATAGTGCCCAGGGACAGTCTGTTTAGACGCTGGGTCTCTGGATTCTTCTTATCTCTTCTTCTGCAGGTGGCCTTTAGAGGCTTTGGTCCAAGCCTGAGCAGGCATGAGAGGCCTTAAGAACCAAGCCTCCTGTGCCTTGGAGTGTAGTTAACTTTTGCTCTAAGTGGAGTGACCATACATCTCTGTTAGTATTTTGCATCCTCTATCTTTGCCTCAGTCTCCAATCAGAAAAATGGGAATGATATGGTAGTATGTACCTTACAGATGTTGGGTAACATGGGTTAATCTATCAAAATATTTTAAAAGTGCAGAGCCTATAATAAGTATAGTTTGCTCTATATGCATTATTTACAAATCTCCTACTACACAGGAACATGTTAGAGAGGTGGCGATATGATCACATGGACAGTTGATGGCCAAATTCAAACATTTTTGAGAAAAAGATTTCTGAGTATAGTATCTGAGTTCCTTTCACTCTACCTCAATTGTCTCTAAGAAAATTTTTATATAAAATCACAGAGCAGAATATTAGGCAGATATCAGGACTGGTTAAGTCCACATGGAGTGATAATGTTTCACCAAGTTCTTGTTCCTTTGTTTTTCTACATCATTTTTCATGTCATTGCTTAGCCCTGTCCCTAACCTTTGCAATGTCATGGGTGAAAGTGGAGTAGAAGATGTAACTTCAAATGACTTTAGTACTTCTGTGGTTTGTTTTCTTTTTCCTTTTCCTGGTGGGAAAGGAAGGAGCCTGAGGATGGAGCTTAGGGTCTTCCATGTATAGCACATGCCAGGCAAGAGCTCTACCGTTGAGCCTCCTCTTCCTCCAGCCCTTTGTATGTTATTGTAATGTAGGCTCATTTTTTAACTTCCTAGAAAAATTGCTTCCACTCCTTTTGTTTTTTTAAACCGGGGATCAAACTCACAACCTCACGCTTACCAGACAGGCACTTATGCCACTGAAGTGTATCCCCATCCCCACTCTATTTGATTACATGTAAATTACAAAATAAAATCACTAAACCAATTGGTTATTCACAAGATACTTTTGGTCAGCTTGGAAGTCAATTATTTGTTAATCTAATGAAAAGAGAATGGTTTGCAGTAAGAATAAAGTAAAGCTGGATTATGGTAAATACTGTTGAGTTTCATATTGTTTCCTTTCAGATTACAACTCTTGCAATTAAGTCATACAGAAATCAAAGTGCAAATGGGCTATGTGCATAAGTTCCCCATATGAAACCTGTAGATTCCTGGTCTCGGGTGGTGGCAGCAAATACTTTCGCACTTGCTCTTTTACTGTAGGTGAAACCCTTTCCCAAACATAACAGTGTTTTGGCATTGTTGTCTTTTCCTCTAGAGATCACACAGAATTAGGTTAGATAGAATGGTTAACTTTATGTAGACTATTTAATTCTTAAAAGTTTCTAGAAGAACACTTTTAGCTTATAATTTTTGAGCTAGGCAAAGTTTTGTGTTTTATGATGTGAGAGTTCTTTTTGGCTCTGCTTCTCAACATAAGTGTTCAAGTTTTGTTGAATATTAGCAGCTTCTTGTCCTTGGGAGAGCAGTGCTTCAGCACAGAATGAGTAACCCATTTCAGAGCCCTCAGTCCAGATATTACAGGGGTGAGATCTTGACTAATACCTCAGCTATATTCTCAGGGTTGACATGTGTACTGGTTATTTACACACTTTGCTAACCCTTTTGCTTCTTCCACTGGTGTTTGGAAATGATGTCACTTACGGTATCCATGTCTTCATGGCGATAATGCAGGACAGTTTTTGGACTAGTTTTCCTTTTCTTTCCATCTAAAGTCCCATTAGATAATGTCACATTATCTCAAAGATGAACTCTCTCTCTTTTTCTTCCTCCAAGAGGTTTGTCAAGTGCATTCCTGCCTATGTACTAAGGGAATCTGGGTAGTCATCTTCAGAAAATTAGGAAGGATGAAGAAATTATTCTAATTTCTGTGGTGTTGGTAAAGAATGGTAGCATGTCAATCAGGTGTATCTTTTAAGTCTTCATTTTAATTTGTATCACTGTCTGTGCAGCTATCAACTTTGGGCCTTTTCACAGCTCTTTTCTTTAGGGAAATCTCCTTTATTAGGAACCCATTGCAGAGTTGAAAAGGAAATGCAACTGCATGCTCTTTTTACACTGAAAGGAACACTGTTTCTTAAGAGCACTATATGGAGCAGAACTAACTTTAATTACCACTTTGAGTTGTCAACAATTAGGGAAACTGAGGAAGTCACAACTTCTGAGATGAGAGAAGCTTTTCAGGTAACTCTAAGGTATTTTAAAAAGTACCTTGTCACTTTGGTAAGTGCAGTTTCCCAACTACTCTTTAATTATCTGTCAAAGTTAGAATGCACATGAAGAATGCATTAAGACAATTGTGCTTGTCTGACAGAAAAAATTTCATTTTTCCATGAATGCCTCAGAAACAAGTAAAATTTAAGCTATTTAAAAGCATAAAGTATGGAAATTTGATTTTAGTCTTTTTTTGTTCTGTTGCAGTTATTCTGGGTAACAAAGAGCAAATTATGTTAAGAAGGTTGACAATTTTTAGTGGTGACTTTTTTAAACATAGAAATCAAAATCCTTCTTATTGGATGACATTTTTTATGTGTGTTCACCTTGGTGCAGAAACTTTGGCTTGCCCAAAAAAACACAGTTCCATCATTGCCAGGCTTCTCTTTCAAAGGAATGATCAATCTGTCAAATATATTTTCTTTGGTTACAAACCAATATTTCCCTTTCACAGCAGCCAGCCTACCTGTCTCTATCATAGCGATTAAGACTGTGATAACTAAGTCTGAGAGGGTAGCTTAGTGCTAGAGTTCTTTTCTTGCATATGCAAAGCCCCGGGTTTGATTGCTAGTACCACTACTGCCCCTCAAAGAAAAAGAAAAAAGCTTATTGAAACTGCCTGTTGCCCTCCCAGCCCCTGTCATAGCTCTACCTTTCTTAGTGTCTGGGAATAGCTCTGTATTCTAAAATCTAACCAGGGAGAAAGTTCATTCCACAAGTATTGCTTCGCATATTGGATAGTACTGTATGTTACTGGCCCTGTGCTAGGGTCTAGGAAACAACAGGTGACAAAATAGAGGAAAATTCCTGCCTCATTGGGCTGATGCCCAAGGGGAAGAGAAATTCATTTCTTTGTGAAAAGAAGTAAGTTGGTCTATTTTACATCTTCCCTAGCTTCCCATTCCAAGAAGAAGGGGACAGAATTTTTATTAAGAGAAAGTTGAACTCACTAGGCTAAGTCGTTTGTATTCTAGCATCAAGAGCTTTTCTTGGTGTGGATAGCACAGTCTGTACAAGAAAGGAGCGCCTGAAACACAGACCTGCAGCAGCTGTTTCCATTTCTCTGCCCTGGGCTCTTGCTTTAAACTCCAGAAAGCAAAACAATCTAGAAACCAAAAATGACTAAGAAGGGCTGATTATGAGGAGGGATCTTAGGAAATAAGTATGTATGGGTTAACTTTAGGAACTGTTCCTGGTGATTTAGACAGAGATCAAGGTTAGCATGATACTCAAATGAAGCAGGACAGAAGTAAATAATACAGGAACTTTTGAGAAAACATAATCCTTACCACTAGTTTTGTACTTCTCAGGCCAATAGCTATGTCAGTCCTCAGAGGTGCTTATACAAAGATTCGTTGAACAGATATCAAGTGTCTACTGTTCTAGGGCACTGTTCTAGTTCCCAGAAATATGCAGTGATAAACAGAGAAGATAATTTCTGATCTCATGAAAGTTAAGCTTAGTTGGGGAAAACTTAATAAATATGTTATTGTGGTGGAGGATGATAAGTGAGATGGAAATACTATTGTTTGGACAGTTTGTAAAGTAATTCACAGACAACATTAACTTGCTTATGGGAAATATATTGAACATCTCTTTGGTCCTAGCTATGTGCTTACAATAACAGTATACTGTAGTTGTCATTGTGTCGTTTGTATTTGAAGATCAAAATATTGAACCAGGTGTGGTAATATATGCATATAGTCCTAGCACTGAGGAAGGCTGAAAGGCTGGATGATCACAAGTTTGAGCCCAACCTGAGCAATTTATGAGACACTGGCTCAAAATAAAAAATAAAAAGGGTTGGGGATGTATCTCACCGGTAAAGTGCTCCTGGGTTCACTCCCCAGTAACGCCAACACACATCCCAAAATACTATTGAATATGTACATGATTCTCCCTAACACCAGGTAACAGAGCTTGTAAATTGTAGTGTCATAATCTAAACTCACATCTTCTGTTTATTTTTTTTTAAGATAGGATCTTGCTATGTATTCTAGATAGACTCTGAATTCACTATGTAACCTAGGCTGGACTTGAACTCATAGCAATTCTCCTGCCTCGTCCTCTTGAGTGCTGGAATCACAGGCATGTACCACACACCGGGCCAATAGCTTTAACTTTAAAACCTGACTTGCGAAGCAAAAGTTTTGGTACAAACGTTGTTTCTTCTTTTCTATGATAAAACTATAAAATAAAAACATTTCTAGTGAAATGGATTTCTACCTTAGGGTCCTCTGGCCTATGTGCATTGCTTGAGAAATAGTTCATTTTCAATTAGATGAGTTTGGATGGTCTGAAAATTCATTATGACTGCAAAGGAAATATTTTTAAATTTACATCAATAAACTTTGCTTGAAATGATTTTGAAGAAATTCATTTACCACACAGTCCCCTCCTTGTTTCATATACTTCAATTAGTACTGTGTTTTTAGTTTCCTCTGGTCATATTGAACTTCAGATCAAGCCCTTTGAGTCTAATCAGCTGTGGTTGCAGTCTCCACGTCTCCATGAGATTGCTGGATTCTCAAAAGCTCCTCTCTGTATTCATCCTTTACATGGGAAAGTGGATTAATCTGAGTCAATATCTATTTCTGCTGTTTTTACAACAGTTCCCCTACTAGGCCGTTTTAAGTAAATTTAGAACATAAAATTGAAAACAGTAGAGTGGAGGGCCAGAGATTTCAGACCCTTTTCCCTGAATGTTTACATCTGATTTATCTCTGGATGTGTTTTTACCACTCTCTCTTTCCCCTTTATTTTTGCTAGAGTAGATGAGTTTCCAGTAAAAAGGTTTAAACAGATTTTCTTTTTTTATTTTAATTTTTTTATTTTAAAGAGAATAAAACAAAGGAGGACAGATATAAGCAGATAAGAACAGAACAATGTAAGCAACACAGTACCTCACAACAAGACAATTGGATATTAACAGTAGCTATATAATATCTCTTTCTTTGAAATAGTTGAGCTTAGCTTTACATACAATAATGTCAAACATAACAAAATAGAATAAAACCACTCAAGAGAATGAAAGTATTGCAAGGCATTCTAAACCAAATAACTGAAGATGAACAATGGCTGCTATATTATTTCATCTTCCATAAAAATTTTGTTTATACTATCATATATATTAAAATCCAATAAGACACAACATGTTAGAACCAATGGTAATAGAAAAACAAGAGCATGGTAGGACTTCAGAGCAAGATGATATTAAATCAACAATGGCTACCATATTGTCTTTCCTTCAAAGTAACTATTCATATGGTCACATATATTAAGATCAAACAAAACAGAATAAAACCATTCCAACCAATGGATGAAAATATAAGACTCCAAAGCAGTATAATGGGGAACCATGATTTCCATAAAATCTTCTGTACTCTTACCATTTCTTATAGGGAGACTATACGGTATTTATACATGTGAGTTTGATTTATTTCACTTATAAGTATAGATACAAGTTGCATCCATTTATTTATAAATATCTCAATGTGATCATTCTTTATAGCTGAGTAGTACTCCATTGTATAAAAGTACCACAATTTTTTTATCCATTCGTCAGTTGATGGGCACTTAGGTTGTTTCCAAGATCTGGCAATTACAAATTGTGCCACTATAAACATGGGTGTGCATATATCACTGTGGTAAGATGTTTTCAGATCTCCTGGGAATATGCCTAAGAGTGGAATAGCTGGGTCAAATGGGACCTCTAACCCCAGCTTTTTGAGGAATCTCCAGATTGACCTCCACAGAGGTTGCACCAGTCTACACTCCCACCAACAGTGCAGAAGAGTTCCTTTTTCCCCACAGCCTCTCCAGCATTTGTTGTTGGTAGTTTTGTTGATCCTGGCCATTCTTTCTGGAGTGAGATGGTATCTCAGTGTGGTTTTAATTTGCATTTCTCTAATGACCAATGATGATGAACATTTTTTCATGTATTTATTTGCCATTCATATTT